>JAQFYC010001829.1:0-30258 GCA_034694165.1 Tomocerus mixtus | reverse complement strand
GGGACCGTAGGTCCCGGGAAGCGGGAAGGTTTTTGATTTTTCCGGTCCCGGGCAGCTTGGAAGAAATCGCATGCGCGAAACATTGCCTGTAGAAGTGCACATTAGAACAAAGTGAAATATCAGTTGTGTAGAGGCAATAATCAGTCAAACATAAATAAATAATGTGTTCTTTAGTCCAAAATCAATCTATTTAGTAGCGCCCCTGGGCCCACGCGTGATCGTTTTTTACCCAATGGAATATTTTATGCTTGCACATATTGTTCTTACAAAAGTAAGGACAAGTACACTCAGATGTGATCCAGTATGATTTATTTAAATTAACCATCCAAATACTCAATATAATCAACTGAACTACTAATAATATTCCATTTAGATGATTTAAGCATATTCATGTATTTTTACTGTTGAGTATTGACTTATTGTGTTTTGTAAACGTAGGGCTCCATGTCTCAGCTAAATATTTTAGCCTCCTCTTCAGTGGAAAAGTGCTTATTATACTTCCAATTCATTAATGAATTATTATGCTGAGAAAGTTTAGTAGGAGAATCAATGGTCTACGTTAGAAAGCTGGGAGGTAAATGAAACCGTCATGCAGGCATAGCAGTTCAAATTACATAAGTATACTGGAAGATATTCTTATCGTAAGAATTTACATTGCCCTCAGGATTAATGACTATGTTTACCCTGATACTTACCATAGAATTGTAGAAGGATAACTCACTATACATAGTGCCCACACATCACTTACAATTTATGTCCGACTGATAATTACCTATATGCTACTGACAATTAGTTTTGTTCTAATGAAAACTTTTAAAGATAATTTCCTTTTCGGGGTGATGATAAGGTACCTTTTTCTAATGGAAGGAAAAAATGAACTGCTGGATTCCTTTGTTTTAATCATGGATTAAATGGTAGCCAATAAAATTGAAAAATTGGGTTTGCATTTATGATACGAAATGAGAACAGAACTTTGTATCTATATGGTGATTATAATTATAGAGTATATTTCTTAAATAAAGTATGAATATTCATAACACAGTAATATGCATAAATCACAATTGTTTAACTTAATTATAGCTTTATAAACATATTGAAATTTGTAACGTTGTGGAGATAGGTGGCTCTGCTGTGAATCTTATGCTATACATAAGAGGCGCCGCTGCTTTATACGACCAATGGGCAAATCTTACAGGCGACCCCAGTTGGAATGCAAAAGGAGTCTTGCACTATTTTAAGAAATCGGAAAACTACCAAGGAAACTGGCCGAACCGTAATAATTAATATTTCTTTTCTCCAATGAATTTATTTCATAATAGAGATTTTAAGAGTTCAATTAGCTTAGCAATCCACTTTTAAAAATTATTGCCCCGATCTGTGACATGACAACGAGATCCCCATGCAACACAAACCCGATTTAGAGGGAGAGAGAAATGACAGACAGCACTTCTCTAATGTGTTTCCCATCTCTTTCTTGTTTCTATGGATAAAATAGTGTACCAATAAGCTATTCTACTGGAGGTCTATTGGCTATTCTATTTCTGACCGGCAGATACATGCACGAAAATAGCCAAAATCGATTTTAGGATACTCTATGCCGGTTTTAAAGACTCCCGCGGCAAAATATATCAATACAGCCTCTAGATAAGAAAATAAGAATCTGTAGAGCCTTAACAACTTCAAAATTCATTTATCCGTCTAACCCATCCTACAAAATATGCGAAACTGTCTTATACATGGGATGTCGTATTAATATAGCAAAATGACTTTTAGCCCGTGTTCACGGAAATTCAGGACCTCAAGTTGTAAGCAAAGCTAGCTACAGACCAAATTTAGATACATTTTTAGCAGCCGTGGAAGAGTTGGGCTACAATATTCAAGATGTTAATGAAAATCAGACAGAGGGTAAGTAAAAGTAAGTATTTACATATATGCATACATTATAGACTTTTAGACTTTTGTTAAGTGTATCTGCAGTAATTTTGTTTTTGTTTTTGGTTAAGAGCTTCTACGATAAAATTAAAAAATTAATTAATTCATTGTTTCAAATAGCATGGTCGCCGTTGGACTCAACGACAAACCACGGAGTTCGGTGGAGCACTTATTCGGTATTCATTCAACCGGTTTTGGGTAGACCCAATTTTAAAGTTGTACGTTATGCCAGAGTTACTAAGGTTGGTAGCTACACCTATTATCTACCGCCCAACTTCTAATACTTCTACAAGGAGACGTTTAAATGTTTTTTATTTTAAGCTTATTTTTGACGAAAAAGACAAGACAAAAGTTATTGGAGTCAAATACACTCGACACGGAATTGGAGGGCCCAAATACGCGTACGTATCAAAAGAAGTTATTGTCAGTGCAGGGGCGCTAAACTCCCCTAAGCTTTTAATGTTGTCGGGTATTGGATCAAAGAAACACTTGGCTTCACATCATGTAAAATATTTTTTAATATTTGACCTTATTAGTTAGAAATTATTCGCGAATGTAAATTAGATTTGTTTAACAATCATTGCTACATAAAATGAAATAATAATAATAACTCTAAACTGTTTTGGCAGATTCCCGTCGTATTGGATAACCCAAATGTGGGCAGAAACCTTCAAGATCACGTTGCTACTTTTGCATTTTTTTTGTTCAATGAATCACACTCATCTTTCGTCTTCGAAAGGGACGTTGTTCCCGATACCCTTAGAATATATGATTCAGAGAGAACAGGTTTTTCATTCTGTTTATTCAAATTATTTTTAAAATAGTGAAAATGTGTGATTGATTTTTGTTGCAATTGTTTTAGGACCTTTATCCTCTAGCGGTGCAATGGCCACAGGTTTCACCTCATGTGAGGCCAACGGAGATCCCGCTTGGCCAGATATGCAATTTTTTATTGGTTGCGTCGGTGTGAGTCCATCAACACCAACGACATTGAATAATCTGTATAATTTTAAAGCGGGGGTGACCAAGAAATGGATGAAACCCTTCGCTGAAGAGCTGACTGATGCAAATATGATTCTCGTCAACCAAGTTAAACCCAAAAGTCGAGGAACGGTAAAATTGGCCAGTCACGACCCATTTGACGATCCAATCGTCGACCCCAACTACTACAGCGACCCTGAAGGGTTTGATTTAAAATCAATGGTAAATGGTGAGTTCAACATTCAACGTTCAACCCAAAATGCATTAATTAGCCAATCTCACAGATAATATTAGTTTAAATTTAAATATGAGTTTAAATAAGCAAACGTGATCTTTCCCAGTGATTGTGTTCGCTTTTAGTCCTCGTAATTTATGTATATCATTTAATATAACAATGTATTATATGCCTTTTAGGACTAAAGCATATTGTGCATGTGTACGAGGATTCACAGGCATACAAAAAACTTGACGCCAGACTTATGCCCAACCCTTTTCCTGGTTGCGAAGACCACGAATTCAAGAGTGACGAGTATTTCGAATGCCAAGCCCTGCATTTTACAGGGACAACGTGGCATTTTAGTGGGACATGTCGAATGGGAAAGGAAGATGATCCCAGATCTGTCGTTGATTCACAACTTAGGTAGGTATACATTTTATATTTAAACTCCTTTTCAAATTTCATTCTTGATTAGTAAATTTTTAAGGGACTAAAGGTGGGAAAGTTTGGGAATAGTGGGAATATTCGCAATGGTAACCATAACCTTCCCAATTCCCATGGAAACTTTCCCAATTGCTTTTTAACCTCCAAACTTTTAGGGTGGGATTTGGGAAATGCCGAAACCTTCTTGTTTAGTATGACACTTGACAAATACTAATTCTAGCTAAATAAATGTTGTTTGTTTATTAATTTTACAATACAGAGTGATTGGAATTGAAGGTTTGCGTGTTGCGGATGCTTCTATCATGCCAGAGATTGCGAATGGCAATACTAACGCCCCTTGTATCATGATTGGGGAAAAAGCTTCTGATATGATTATGGAAACATGGAAAGATTCTCCAAGAACAAGCCAAAATGGGTTACTCTTCCTGCACAGCAACTATTCATTGATACATTCACCAATTAGCTACCTTGAGTCTGTTCACCCGGACACAAAACTTGCCACATTACCGGGAAAAAAGGATCACGAATTGCCATTGCCCGCCAAACTCCCACCCTTTCAGGATACTCCTTTGTAAGAACTAAGAACCCTCGGTTCAAAGTTCAAAGGGCAAAATACATAATTGTTGAATATTATGGCACATCAATAAATAATCAAATTTAAATTTATTTTCCTATTGATCGACTACGAGAATGTAATTAGTAACAACATAACGAATCATTTTTCATATATTTAACGTCAAATTCCATAACAGTAGACGAAATAGAATTCGCGGCATAAAAAAAGTATTATTCCTTTTTAAGCTTGTTTAACAAGTCAAACTCTTCAGTAATAAATTCTTTTAGGTTTTCCGCATCCTTCACTGTGGGCACAATACCTTGGTCTGTAATTGTGATAATTTGTATATTCCCATTATAGCTGGTGCAAGAGATTGATAGACCTGGAAAAAATACAAGTTGCTTTTCAAAATACAAATAATTACAAGACTCCACATTTTTAGTTTTACTTGTCACTCGACAATTTTAAGATTTTATATATTTTAGGTCCTAAATTGTTAATTAATAATTATTACCGCATTTAGGATTCATACATCCCATGGTGGAATACGCGTCACTAAGTGGAAAGCCACCGTAGACGTATTTGCTATTGCTAATCGGAAAGTTAGTGAACTGCGCGGTTGACATTACTAGTTGGGTACAAAGCATTTTCGTCATTTTGATGAAACTAATTCCCATAATAGACTGTAACATCAGGTGAATGTAAGGCAGGGTTGATTTTCTAAATTCGGTTTGATCTTTGTGGCACATTTGGAGCCGTTCCATTGGATTCGCTATTCCAAGCGGGAATTTTGCGTAGGCAAATGAACTGCAATATTGTATAAGCAAAAATATGTTTAAATTTGAATTAACTGCTGCAATCATCTGTAAAAAGAAGCAAATTTTGAGCACTTCCCCAAAATCTCAAAAAGAAGTAGAAATAAAAAATAAAAATTAAAGATTTCTCATGTTTTAAAATACGCAGGTTTTAGTGATTATATCGAAATCCTGAAAGCTGAAAAAATTTGCAACAATTCATTAAAAAATATTATTATATACTCACAAGTAGTTACAAATATTGTCTGGATGTCCAGGATATGGAACGGATAATGTTGCGTGAACTGCTTCCGGAATTTCCATTTTCTGCAATTTCATATACTTTCTGAGCCCTCCGCTGATAGCGGCACACACAACGGCTTGGAAAGCCACGGAATTATTTTTCATTATTTCCTTAATAAGTGTCACGGGAATTTTTTCAAAAATTGTCGTTCTTCTTACTCCTGTCATGATTTGTTTATTTTTTGAATACAAAACGTTATCATCACATTTAGTGGATATTTCTTCTGTCAACTCATACATAGCAACAAAAGGGAAAGAGATATATTTCAAGATTTTTTGCGGCAGACTAATAGTATTTCCAAAATTTGGGGACGGTACATGTAATTGGGGATTTCCAGCCAAGTTCGTTATTATTAGATCGAGGATTGATAACCCGTCCGCGAGAGAATGATGACATCGGAACAACACCGCACATTGGTTTCCTTTCTTAGAGTCTACGTTGTAATTTTCTAGCAACACAAGCTCCCAAGTACTTCGGTATTTCGGCCAAGGATCGAATACCAAGGTATTAAGGTATTCCGAATATTCCTCTGCATTTCTAATTATTTTTTTGTCCAATTTCACGTGATTCTCTAATTTAAAATTCCTGTCCCATTTGTAGAAGGGAAATCCTAAGAAACTGACGCCATACTGCTGCAGTTCTTTAAATTTTAGCGATTCACCGTCAGTCGTTTTGACATTAATAATATTTTGCGAAACTAGAGTACATAAATTTTCAAAGGAAATATTTCCGTCCAAAATCGCTGGAGTTATAATATTTATCAGTGGATTGCCGTAAGGGTAGTCTCCACAAAATATCAGGGCATCACCCGAACCTATTATCCTAACCAAGTCCGGGTT
This sequence comes from Tomocerus mixtus, assembly GCA_034694165.1. Classification (NCBI taxonomy): domain Eukaryota; kingdom Metazoa; phylum Arthropoda; class Collembola; order Entomobryomorpha; family Tomoceridae; genus Tomocerus; species Tomocerus mixtus. The sequence goes on along the minus strand of JAQFYC010001829.1, from coordinate 24,191 downwards.
CAGCTTCCCTAAATATTTTACAAGGGTCCTAAGAATTATTACGGGAATAAAAATTGCAAAAAATAAAACTACAATTATGACAAAAGCAATTATTGCTTTTAGCGCTATCGCCAAATTTGAAAATGTAAAATTCATTTTCTGATTTTTCTGGTTTTTTAAATGTTGTACTTTTAGTCAGCAGGAGATGACTGCACTTCCATTTACTAGTTTCTCTACAATAATGAGATTTGATATTCAGAATCCAAACGGATGATAATATAATTCATATAATGCTATACAGAAAACCCAATAATACCACTCTACTTGTATGCGTAGAAGGAAAACACAATAATAATCCAACCTGCATACTTATTTTCGTACCGTGTATTGTACAGGAAACTTTTACAAAATTGGTCAATGATATGCACCTGGATGATCTCTGTAGATATCTGTAGGCATGGACTTTCATCCTTTTACATCAACGACCATCTGTACATAGGAAGGTGTTTAAGTATAAAGCTAAAAATCAAAAAAGCAAAGCCATAAGAAATACTCAAATCGTTTATAAAGTAGAGATGGGACCGAAAAGAATATTTTGCTTTAAATCTCCCTTCGTCTCGAAACCGCTGTCGGGATCTCCTATTTAGCCTCGAAAACGATAAATATTATAAAATGCAAATTATCATTTAAAATTGTCGAGAATCGTCGAAAATTATCTTCCATTAAAACCACAATTTTAGCCAAGAAGCTTGAAAAATAAGATATAAATGGGAAAATTCCTTTTTTCAGGAGATTCCTGTTTACTTTTAGTCTCGATATAAATTCGGCTCAAAAATGTATGAAGTAATTCAAGATTTGTTTGATTTTCTATATTGAGAACTCTCGATTTGATCCCATCTCTATTAAAAAGAAATATAAAATTCAACCCATTCGACAATCTCTCCTTAAAATTAAGGTTAAATATTCCATCACTGAGTATAGGCAATGAGATAAATTTATTTTTACCAACCTGCATAATTTGCAATATTGCAATTAATTCTTGACGATGACAACGTAGCATTGACTGTGTCCCTTTGTGAATTACTATTAATCCAAATCATTTGAATTTGCATACTATCTCCTATAATTCCTCTTATAAACTTGGGTTTAAAAGCTCTACCACCGCAATTTGGTTGATCATTTGCAATTCATCCTCTGATCTGACTTTTCCTCTCTTTGTCCTGGGAAACCATTTTTACTGAATACTGAACACGAACACCTTAATCAACCTTAATTCTTTACAAGCGCCAACCGTTGCTAAAAGCCGTAGTTTCGACAGACAACAATAAAATGTCCGGTAAGTAGAAACATAATTTGTGTATTCAGATATACAAAATGATCTAGAATCTTCAATATTATTTCGGTGTAGAGAATATTCCGATTTTCAAATTTCATCACTAGGCAATAATATATAATTGTATACACGTGTGGCAGATTAATATCTGTAATTTAATCCCGAATTCCCAACATATAAAAAGATAAAATTAAAAATATTTTCTATCACATAGTAGTGGCAAGGTTTATGTACTTACCATTACAATGTTAATTAACGTGACATTTTTATATCATAGAAATATATTTTTCCAGTTTGGCTTTTTCTGTCAAATATCAATTACATGTTGTGATAGTATATTATATGCAGTGTAATAAGTACTAGTTGCAACTATTGGCATCGATGCATATTTTAATTTTCAAAATGTACTATAAAGGTAAATTGGGATTTGCGTGGGTTACCGCCGCCACGGATGAGGATACTGCAAAGGAGGCAGTAGTTTTGCTGAAATCTTTGCAGCGAGTCACCACAACGCTGGACGCCATTATCCTCGTTTCCCATGAGATGAACTACAAGACAAAGTATGTATTCAATTTTTTGATTTAACGAGGGAACGTTTTCAGGTGTAACGCCCCAATTGGGCCGATATTCTCTAAACTCCTTCCTATGGGACCCCTAACCTTGGTTTGAATGGTGGTTGCTGAGGAAATCCAAGTTTTCCAATTTTAGGGGTCATCAAAGGTCAAAATTGACCAAAATGTACCATTTTTACACATATTTCCATTTTTCTCGGAGACAAATGATTTTGTATCACTATAATTCATATTCATAATTCATCAGGGTACCATAGCAAACTTTTCCTGTATATATCGTCAAAATCGGTGATGATCGATTTTCCAGCTTTTTGGATTTTTTTCGGACGATGGATCTACCCAAAATAGTTGGAAAATCGATCATCACCAATTTTGGCGATATTTACAGGAAAAGTCCGCTATGGTACCCTAATGAATTATGAATATGAATTATAGTGATACAAAATCATTTGTCTCCGAGAAAAATAGGAATGTGTGTAAAAATGGTACATTTTGGTCAATTTTGACCTTTGATGACCCCTAAAATTGGAAAACTTGGATTTCCTCAGCAACCACTATTCAAACCAAGGTTAGGGGTCCCATAGGAAGGAGTTTAGAGAATATCGGCCCAATTGGGGCGTTACACCTGAAAATGTTCCCTCGTAAGATATAATCTCGCATTCAATGGTAGAAGCAAAGAAGTAGGAAATTGGAACAAGAAGTGAATATTAATTATTAAGGGCAAACCTAAGAAATTAAATGGAGACCCAGTCTTATATTTAGCAATTTTGTTTTTACAGAAAACTTTTGTCTCGACACTTCATGTTCACAATTCCTGTGAACGTCAAGGGAATGCAGTTGGAAAATAAACTATCTGAGATGGACTTGCTGAAATTATTTGCATGTACTTTGGAAATGTATGAGAAACTCGTGGTTTTGGATCCTAACAACTTGGTAATTACTATTACTATGTATATTTTGAACCCACGGGTGATTATACCATTACAGCATATTTTATGATTATATTGCCCTAAGCCAATTTTGTAAAAAATGTATTAAAACTTATGTAAATTAAACTACAATTAGAATACAAATTTCATTCCAAAGGTCCAATTTTCTAACAGGTCTTGCAAAACTGTGACGAAATATTCGACTTGGAGAAACCAATTTACTATTTCAATCAAGAACCTGAATATTTTATGGCGACCTCACCTTTCGTCATAAAACCGTCTTGCGAAAGGTACATGGAATTGCTTAATCTTGCGTCATCACAACAGTACAACGGCCGTAAGTATTGATATAGCAATTGTATATCCTTATTCAGTCTTTTATTGCATACGATGTTGAAATTCAGGATAGGGTTCAAGAAAATATAAATTATTAACATTCTAAATAAAAAATATAGGGGAGGTAAGAATTTAAATGTTAGTTACGGTCATTATCTCATGAACTATTATCATTTCAGTGACAGAGGTATTGACCGCTTATGCCACATTCTTTCTCCCTATGGAGGCAACCTTTGAAATGCCACCAGGCTATTTATGCGCTTTATCCGACATAGATCAACAGCAGATGTAAGATTGGATTTAAATACTGTAAAGATACTACTGATTCAGTAAATTCTTATTACCCAAGTTATTGATTAAGATAATTTAATAGGCAAACTTATGAATGTACGTATTGTATATATTATGTATTGAAATGTTTTTCTCTATTATTCGACTAGGGCCATGAAAAAAGAAGGAAGAATTGTATCATACGACCTGATGACTATGAAATCGACGGTCCCTGAAGAGAATACAAATCTTAGCGTAAAAATAATTTTACGATTAATAGTAACTTAGAAGATATTGGGAGTAAACCGAATACAAAATTAACACATACTAAGAATAAACGTTTGTTTCAACAGAAAATAAAGGACTACTGGACTTCCTTGTGGAACGATGGGGAGAATATTGCGGGCAACAACGACGAAATAAATATAAATATTCAAAAACCGAAAAAAAATTACGACGACGCTATAGCTGTTGTAGGTATAAGCTGTCGTTTTCCGGAAGCTAACAACGCTGAAGAATACTGGGAACTTCTGAAAACTGGGGGAAGCGGAAAGTCTTTGGTTCCAATGGAACGTTTTCAACTTTCGGGAGTATCGTTTGAGGACGAGGGAATCCCTGTAATGGAGCGCTCCCTTCTGAAATGCCCGATTGATGAGTTCGACGCCCAGTTTTTTGAAATTGGTCGCTCCGATGCAGAATTCATGGATCCACAGCAAAGACTTTTACTCGAAGTTTCCTGGGAGGCCTTAGAAAATGCATGCATCAATCCTCTGACCCTGAGAGGGGGGAACACTGGGGTGTTTTCCGGTTTCTGGCAATCCGACTACAATGATATTGTTAACAAAAATATTCATGGTAGTGAGTATCACAAACTTTTTCTGGGAAATCTCTTTTCTTCGTCTTCTTCACGCATTTCCAACTTTCTTGGTTTAAATGGCCCGAATATTGCAACCGAATCAGGGTGCTCATCTTCAATGATAGCCTTGCATTTGGCAGCCAATAGTTTGAGGCGGCGGGAAACTGATTTAGGCTTGGTGATGGGGGCTAACTTAACAATCGACTTGGATTTAATGCAGGAAATGTCTGTCATTATTTGCAAAGATGGAATTTGCAAATCGTTCGACGAAAAGGCAGATGGATTTGCGAGGGCAGAAGGGATTGCCGTTTTGGTTGTGAAACGCTATTCCGATGCAATTAAAAATAGGGATCGAATTCTAGGGATAGTTAGAGGTTCGGCAATTAGCAGTGAGGGAACCTCTTCAAGTTTCGGGACTCCTAGTAAACCTTGTCAGGAAATAGCAATCCAGGAAGCTTTAAAATTTGCTTCGGTTTGCCCCGAGGAGGTGGACTACGTTGAAGCCCACGGAACCGGAACCCCAGTTGGGGATCCTGTGGAATTTGGGGCAATATCAGCTGCTTATACAGGAAAGACAAAACGGGCACACCCTTTAGTAGTCGGCTCTGTAAAAACAAACATAGGACACACAGAGGCCACTGCGGGGCTTGCAGGAATAATTAAAGTAATATTGGCAATGAAAAACGAAACCATTCCCCCGCACATAAATTTTGAAACTGTAAATCCAAATATAAATTTATCTGTCCTACCGGCAATTATTCCCAAGGAACAAATCCCGTGGAAAAGAAATTTAAATCGACCCCGCTTTGCAGGAATTAGTTCATTTGGCATTAGCGGAACAAATATTCACGTGATTTTTGAGGAACCGCCAATTTATGTTAAGCCACCTGCGTTTATTACTTCCCTTGAGGAAGAAAGGTCACATCACATAATAACAATATCGGCAAAATCTGAAAAGGCCCTTGAAAATATGACCAACTGTTATGCCAATTATTTGAAACGTAATCCAAAACTTGAAATCAAGGATTTTGAATTTACTTCCAATATTGGCAGGGCACATTTCAAGAATAGGTTATGTGTAGTTGGCGAAAGTATTTCAGAAATAGGACATTTTTTAGCAAAAACTGAATGTATCCCCCCAACATTAAACAGTCAACCTAAAATTGCTTTCTTATTCAATGGGATTGGCTCCCAATACTTTGGGATGGGGAATATTTTATACAAAAGTAATTTATTGTTCAGGAATGCTTTCGAGGAATGCTCACAAATTATTGCGCAAAAAACGGCGTTCAACTTAACAGACGTTTTCCGGAAGGAAAACAGTGGCGCTCAATTAAATGATTGCATTACGAATCAGCTGGTAATATTTGCGTTACAATATTCAATCGTTAGATTATTTTCTTCGATGGGAATCAACCCAGTGTTTGTTTTGGGTAACGGCGTCGGAGAATACGCTGCTGCAGTTACAGCGGGAATTTTGAAACTGAAAGACGCCTTGTCATTGCTTATTGTTTTCCATTCGCGTGATTTAGACACTATTCTAAAACCATTAGAAAATGGTCCAGGAAACCATTACTCTATGAAAGCTAGTTGTAGTTATGTTTCTGGGGTAACTGGATCATCACTTTCCGCAGAAGACTTTGCAGATGGAAAATACTGGCTACGAATTAGAAGAGAAATGGCAAATTTTGAAAAAGCAATAAACACCCTGTACGAATCCGGTTGCAATATCTTCGTTGAAATTGGTCTAAGTTCCAATTGTACATCATTGGGAGTGCCAAAGGTGGAAAACACTCTTTGGCTTCCTACTTTCCAAGAAAATAAAAATGAATGGGAAGTATTGTTACAAACCATTGGGAGTTTGTATACCAATCGTGTGGAAATTAACTGGCATCCAATTCATACACCTGAATGCCGGAACAAAATTGAGCTACCCACGTATCCATTCCAGAAGCAAAAATACTGGATAAATGTTCTTGAAAAAAACCGGAAGAGTAAAGTTCACCCACTTTTGGGGAAAGCAGTTCCATATGCACCATTTAAAGACACTGTGTATACAGTATACAAAAATAAGTTTTATTTGAAAGACTTCCCTTACTTAAAGGATCACTTGGTTGCTAACCTTGTTGTAATGCCCGGTGCTGGGTTTCTGGAAATTATTTTGGCAGCAGGAAACAATTTACTATTGAATAGGAATAAACACCACAAGAAAATGTTGAGCATTAAAGATTTCGTTATCGAAAATGCAATGCTTATGGAAGAAGGTCAACAATTAGAAATTCAAGTTGTCGCTGCTCCTAATGAAGACATTGATAAGTTTCTAATCACTGTGTACAGCTATAAAGGTGGAAATGGAAATATGAACGAATGCTTTACAAAACATTCTAGCGCTTTGGCATATTTAGTCGATAGGGATGACATTGACCCAAATTACACAAAAGAAATTACAGGAGACATAAAATCCAGGTGTAATGATGAAATATCTGTTCCAGATTTCTATTCCAAGATTTCTAAACTGGGAATTCAATTTGGGGAATCGTTTTTAAGTATCTCTTGCCTACTCGCTAGAAAGGACGAAGCTTTTGTGACCATTCCTGCAACCTTTATGGCTAGCAATTCCACCCTAAATAGAAAGTATTTGTACCATCCAATTATTTTAGACGCAATGCTTCAAGCGTTCGCATTTATTAAGGACGAAAATCTTTCTAGCTTACATTTGCCCATAGGGGTGGGTGAAATTCTGACTTTTAGTAGCCAATTGTCTGATGTTTTGTACGCACATGTGCAATGGGACAAATTGAAAGGTAGCGGAAGAGTTTCGCTGTATAACAAGCACAACGAATTATTATTAGTGATGCTCAACATTTCGTTGGTAAAGACTTCAATCGAGTCATTTCTAAACGCAATGAGAAAACAGAAAAATGAGCTACCCCCGATGTTTGAAACTGTATGGCGACCCCGGTTAGGACCTTTGCAAGGAAGATTTGATGTATCAAAAGTACCAGATTTAAACTATATTGCAGAAAAATTGCGCAATTCTATGAAAATTGACTTGGGTACTTTTGATTCTTCCCAAAATGCATTGAGAGATCAATTCGTCAGCTTAAATCTGATGAAATTATTTCAAACAAACGAATTAATTTTTGAAATTGGCAAAGAATATTGTACGAGCGATGTAATGCACGATAATGCCATTTCTATTGCGCATAATCAATTTTTCAGTCGATGTATTAATATTCTTGTAGAAGATGGATACATTATTCGTTTGGATGACGACGTATGGAAAATTGCAAAAGTATTTCCTCCATTAGAGGAAACAGAGAAAAGATACAAAGTATTAGAGACAATGCTAATGGACTATGATCCAGTTACTACGAACATTCTAATGAATTGCTTCGGTAATCTTTGGAATGTTTTGCAAGCCAAATTGGATCCCGTAGATGCATTGTTTGGGAGTGAGGATATGTCACTTTTAGATATGTATACAAAAGGAAAAGACGCAAATTTGTCTAATATTAGAATGGCACTGTGCATAAGCACGATTGTTAGCGAGTTACAAAGTTTAAGTAGTAGCAGTGAGATTGAGACTTTAAGAATTATTGAAATAGGGGGCGGCAGTGCCTCTACGTCGATAGAAATTTTAAAAATATTGAAAGATAGGAATATTCAATGCCATTATACTTTCACAGATATTTCCTCGCAATTCTTTCAGAGCGCAAGGGATGAATTGTCATTCTTTGATGGTGTTGAGTTTAAAGTTTTGGACATAGAGAAGGATCCCCAATCCCAAGGATTCTATCCATTTTATTATGATTTTGTTATTGCTTCAAATGTAATCCACGCAACTGAAGATTTGAGAACATCGGTTGCCAATATCAGGAGGTTGCTAATTGATGGTGGCATGCTAATATTGCAAGAGCAGCTAAAGTCTATCCGGTATGTGGATATAATATTTGGTATTTTGGAAGGCTATTGGAAATTTACGGATAAAGATTTAAGGCAAGATAGTTGTATGGTCTCAAAAGATATTTGGGATCGAGTGCTATTCGAAAATGGATTTGAAAACTCACATTGTCTTTCAGATAGAGAAGATGTAATGTCAGTTCTTATTGCAAAGGCACGCAGAAATGAAAGTATGTCGAATGTTCTTCCAAAATCTACAACTAGTTCAAAGGATATTTGGCTTATTTTTGGTGAAGGTGACAGTCTACATACAAAGGTAGGCGAACATATTTCAAAATTTTCTAAATCAATCTTGGTAAAACATGGTGACCAATTCACTAAAGATTCTGGAGCCATTTTTGTCGTAAATATGTTAAGTCTAGAAGAGTTAGAAAATCAGATAAATAAACTTGCAGAATTTTACTCCATTTCAGGAATTATTTATTTGTTTTCTTTAAAATTGGAAAGTGAAGTAATGGAGGATGTTGCACTTATTAGAGCTTTAAACTTTTCAAAATATGTTGCCAAAAATGTCCACCTTAAAACAAAAGTATTGGTAGTTACCCGAGGGGGAGAATGTACGCCAAACTATCAGGACACTGTTCTGCCCTCAGGTGCTATCATTTGGGGAATGATTAAAAGTCTTATGAACGAGGTACCGAAATTGTCTATTAGGCTAATTGATTTAGACCCTGATCTAATTGACGATGATGCCGAAGCGCAAGAAATATCTTTTGAAACTTTTGAGTCGGACGAGAAATTCGTTTGCTATCGAAATCATAAAAAAGTTGTTCCTCGGTACGTAGAACGTGAACGACAGAATTTACTGAATATTCCAAAGGGGAGATTTAAACTTCAAATCCCCAAAAGTGACAGAATTGAAGATTTGTCTTTCATCTCGTCCAGAAAAGATATTCTGCAACCACTTGATATTGAGGTCGCCGTCCAAGCAACTGCATTGAATTTTGTAGATATTTTCAGAATTATCAATCCAGAAATGTTTAGCAAAGCACAGAATTACATTGCAGTAGATTTCTCCGGAATAGTAACTTCCGTAGGCTTGGATGTCACAAAATTTAAAGTAGGTGATGAGGTTTTTTGTTTTGGAAAAAACGGAATAGCTAGCCATGCAACAGTTGATCCGACAGATCTCATTTTCCATAAGCCCCCTCATTTGAACTTTTTTGAAGCCGCTAGTATTCCCGCAGCAGGACTAACTGCACACTATTGCCTTGTCAAAATGGCAAATTTGAAGCCCAACGAGACAATTCTAATTCACACGGCATCGGGCGGGGTTGGCCTTTTTGCAATTCAAATTGCCAAAAGAATTGGCGCCAAAATTATTGCAACGGCTGGAAGCCACCGGAAAAGATCTTACCTAAGATCAATTGGAATTGAACATGTTTTCCATTCTCGAGACATAACATTTGGCGATTGTATAAGAAAACTAACGAATGGACGCGGAGTTGATGTTGTTCTGAATTCATTAACTGCCCCAGGTTTCAAAGAAATGAGTTTGGAAATTTCTGCTTCAAATTCCAGATTCATAGAAATGTCAAAACTGAATATATGGCAACCGGAGGATGTTTTGAAACTAAGACCAGATGTAGAATACGCCATTTTTGATATAGTAAAGTCATCCTGTTTTCAACTAGATGACAGCTGGAATTATATTTGCAAAGAGGAAACTCTTCAGCCCGTTCCTTACTCAAGGTTCGAATTATCAAATATTAGAGAAGCTTTTAATTATTTCATGAAAGCCCAGCAGATTGGAAAAGTTTTATTATCTATCCCTCAAACTTGTAAGTCTGAAAACAATTTAGTGTCCAATGATTTCATTTTTTCTAAAGGTAGTACATATTTAGTTACTGGGGGACTAAATGGCATCGGCCTTGAAGTTGCCAAATGGATGGCAGCTTCCGGAGCCGAAAGTTTAATATTAGTTGGCAGATCCCCGCCAAATCCAGAAGTAGTACAAATTCTGAACAAAATACAAAGTCAAGGTTGCCGAATTTTAGCATTCGAAGTTGATATTGGTAATATATTGCAATGCAAAAAATTATTGCAGGATATACGTTTCAATTTGAATTTGCCGCCTTTAAAAGGAGTGATTCATTTGGCGGGTGTTCTTTCCGATGCTGTTTTCGCAAACCAAACATGGGAAAAATACCAAGTAGTATTCAATTCTAAAATTCAAGGTTGTATGAACTTGCACAATTTCACACAGGATTTGAATTTGGAGCATTTCGTTCTGTTTTCCTCAATAGCCGCTATTGGTGCCCCAATTGGGCAAAGCAACCATTCAGCAGCCAATTGTTTCCTTGATTCTTTTGCCCACTATCGGCATTCAATTGGACTTCCCGCACATACGATCAATTGGGGGGCGTGGTCAGGTGTTGGATCTGCCCAGAATTCAATATATGTCACTGGGGACAACACTATGCTTCAATCTTTTAATTCAAACCAGGGGATTGCCGCCTTGCAACATATAATGGCATGCCCTAACGTAGTTCAAGTGGGCGTGGCCCAATTCAACAAAGAAATGTTAGCCAGCAATCATTTTGTAGGCGGCAACTACTTTGAAGAACTAGTAAAAGGGAAAAGTGGAATAGATACTTCAAAAATTTCTAATGTTGTTCACTCAAGCGTATTTTGGAGTACTTTAGAGCCAAAGAATTTAATTGAAAGAGAATCTTACATTCAATCCCAGTTGAGCATCCTAGTCAAAAATATTTTAAGGCTCTCCGAAACAGAACAAATTAATGAAACCCAACCATTTTCTGAATTAGGGATAGATTCACTGATGTCATTAGATTTACGAAACAAGCTACGTACTATGGTAGGAAATAACTTATTTTTTGATAATGATTTGATAAGTGTTGAGCAGAACCTCAAAGATTTAAGTCAAATTTTAGCCAAATTAACTTTGGAGTCAAATAATTTAGATTTAGCTACAAATAAGAAAATTAGCGATAAGGAAATACAAAAGTTGGTAGCGCAGGATTCTGTTCTTCCAAACGAAATAAAAGGCTTAGAAAATTTTGTTGGTGTAAATGAAGTACGTAAAATTCTATTAACAGGGGTGACAGGACAAATGGCGGGCTATTTGTTACGAGAAATTTTAAGAAATCCCCAAATGTATGTAGTGTGCTTAGTTAGAGGGAAGTCAAATACGCATGCGCGAGAAAGAGTTGTAAAGAACCTCGAAAAACATTATTTGTTAGATTCAATAAACTTGGAAAGAGTTTCCGTTGTAGCTGGCGATATAACGGAGGAACGGTTAGGTCTTTCAAATGAAGAATATTTTCGTTTATCATCAACTATCGATGCCATGTACCATATGGCGGCAAAATTAGATTTAGTTAGCGAGTACAAAAGTGACATCAGATCAATAAACGTTCAAGGAACAATTAACATTTTGCGTTTTGCTGCGAATGTTAAAACTAAACGGGTTTTCTACGCTTCCTCGATCATTGCAGTAAATAAACTGACACCTGAAGGATTAGTCTACGAGGACTTTCCTGATGATGATGACCATGGCAATGGAATAACAATGGGTTATGCATTGAGTAAATTTGTATCTGAAAAATTAATGAAAGTTGCCTTAGGCCGTGGAATCCCTTGTTTTGTAATTAGATACCCATCTGTAATAGGCAATAGCGAGACTGGGCATTTCACTGTTGGTTTTGATATGGCAATGAATCTACTTTTAATGTGTACGCAGCTTGGGGTTATTTTCAACAGTTTTGAAGGTGTGCTATCCTTTTTATCGTCTGATAATGCTGCTCAGCTAACAGCAAGACTTTTGTTTAATGATAGTTTGTCATCTGGCGTGTATACTTTATGGCAACCGAATCCAATGACGGTGATTGATTTTGTAGAAATAATTACGGATTTAGGCTACCCAATCAAAATTGTTAGTAACCAAGAATTTTCGGAAGAATTTGAAAAAGGAAAGGAATCTCCATTTCTAAAGCTTTTCAAAACAGCCTATGGCTCTAATTTTCCAGCGATATTATATAATACCACATTTATTCTTAAAAAAGTTATAAAGGAGAAGAACAATATATGCAGATTCAGCTCAAAAATATTAAACGTTATTCCAAATGCTGACAAAGAAATACTAAGTTCAAAGACACTTATTAAGCGATGCATGTTGTATGCAAAAACTTCAGACGTGTTTAGATCTGAGGTATTTAAGTCCCAGGAAATGTAGAGCACTAAGAGATAATGAAAATTGTGACATTTTCTTTGAACTAGTACATATTATTATATAATACTTTTTAAATTGTTGTATGTTGTATTAATGGCATTGAAATAAATATATAATAATTGCACAATATATTTTATTAATTATATTCGTGTAAAATTGTGGGAGTAAATATGGTGGAAGTTAGTTGAATGTGTAGTTGATCACATAATATCTAATTACATTAGTTCTGTGTATTGAGTATTTAGATACTAGCATTGTAGCACTATTTTCCCACATACATTCCAATATAAAATATTTCGCAACATATTTCATTTCTTCCTCTTTGCAAAAATATTTCTCTGCCGACGCGTGTTTACATTTAGGCTAATTGCGCGTATGCAAATTGCATTGAAAGGAATATTCTAATAATTTTTATTTAATAAGTGATAGCCTGACAAAACGACATGCATAACATATTTAACATGCTTTAAACTTTTTGAGTTTATTTAGCTGAATCCATTCTACAGATCATTAAGGAAGTGTGCAAAGTGTAGACAAATTACTCAAACTTTTTTGTATGGCAAACATTTGGGCCGCTGCTGTGACATATATAATATTGCACTAAGCCCAGTGCAGAAGGGAGGCGATGTGTATTTTTACGGAACAACTTTTAAAAATTAATTGTTTACTTATAGTTAAAAGAGGGCAAGAAAATATTATTATTTGTCAGCTTCCTGCTAAACTAAATATAATACAAAAACTATACGAAATAGACGATCTGAAAAGTGGATGCAAGTGGTGCAAATTGATGCACTTTATAATAATTAATACACAGTGTGGGTGCAAGTGGTATAATATCCCAAATGTTAAATTAATATGGTGGAGGTAAGTTGCATGCATAATTATTTGCAAGATCACACTAGTTTCTCATAGTAAGCATTTTATGTAACTGAAATATATCACGTTAATTTATGGGAAAAGCAAATTGCCAAAAATGCTATATACGGAACAGTCATAGTCATGTAATATACACTTTACCAAGCATTGATTGAATCAAACAAGTTTTGAGACAAATATTCGTACATGAAAGACGTCATATTACTTAATCTCTGTAATTTATGCACTTTAAGTATGAGGTATGAAGAAGGGAGGAAACTTAGGGGGCCTGCTGTGATGTAAATCGTCCTTCACAAGATTTCCTTGTACATTTAATGATTGTCTTGAAAGGAGTATTAAAATACTTAACCACTGTAATATTTACTAAAACGACTATTATTCTGGATCTTCCGTCTATTTAGTGTTTTTGGTGTTCATAAAATAGTAACGAGTAATAACAACATTTGTTTTCAATTTTACAAACAGCCATCTACCAGGTAGGTACCATAAATGTTCTAAACAATTGAATGCAAAAGAGTAAACATTTAATATTATAACAATTTCGTTTTCGTTAATAAACTATGTACTTATGTAGGTGCCTAACGAACAACGAAGTGTGTAAACTGTTGTATATTGTAATGCATAAAATATGTACAGGCAATAATAAGTAAATATACGTATCAGAATATACATATTATAACAAATGATTGGTAAATACTGCACCTAAATATTTGTATTTGATAGCAGCTGGATGACTATCTAAAATTTCAAAAGAATTAAAGGAGTAAGCACAGTAGAAATCCCAAATTAAAATTGGAAAACATTGAAAACGAAAATAAATCCATACAAGTGGATCTTTCCGGGGTTATTAACTCTTCAGTAATGTCATTGTCGTATACACCGGAATCCAATCCTCTTCTAATTGATTTGGTAAGCTCTTCTAATTATTTCGCTTCGTGTTACTGAATTAATTGAGATAAAAAGAAATTAAATAAAAATTGTTTAAATTGCTAGGACTTACAATATTCATTATACTTGTACTTTTATATTCCAGGTTTTGGAAACATTATTTAGTACTGTGGATTACAGCACTCTGAAGGAATGTAGAATGGTAAATAGCAAATGGAAACGACTTTCTGATCCAAAATTCATTCAACACTCCACGCTAATTGTTGATATTAACAAGATAGAAAATAAAATAGCCTGGGAGCATTTCCCCGTGGACATTCCCTCTATGTTCAGCAGCATCGACCAACAAGGCTGCCAAATTGAGTTTTTTACATTTAAATTCCTATTGAATAATTTGACAGTCCCATTAAGGGAAATGTATTTTAAACCCAATGTCAAAACAATGACTCATTTAGAACTAGAGGGTTCACATCTTTGGGAGTCGGAAGAAGCAATTGTCCATCGTAATTTTGACCCTTTAATTGGCCCCAAATTAGTAAAGTTAAAGGTACGGGCAGTTAAGGATGTCTGGCAAGTGTCGTTAGATAAACTGCTCTCGGTGCGCCAAATTACTTTAAATAATTTTGCATTTAATGTGAGTTGTAGTGCAAAAATGGCCCCGTACGAATTGAAACTGTATCATTGTTCGCAAGTTGGTTTTGTAAGGCCAATGAGAGATTATATTGATTTCAGTTCAGTAAGGAAACTCCACCTTGAGCGTTGTGAAAGATACGCTGGCGCCCTACCTGTACTAACTTGGAGTGATCTTAAGTATGTCAAATCAATCACCCTTGCTTTCATGACCATTAATTTGGTTGGAAGCATTTCTCCTGAAGAGCTCACACTTAGGGGTAATGATTACAAAGTAAACGGGGTGGAAGTGTCGGAATTTGAATTAAATGATTACGTAACTCCCACAGAATTGAAAATAATTTGTTTAAGTGATGACGCAATAATTCTAAATTGGGACGAGAATTTGGAAATAGACGAACTAGACATTGACGAGCTGCACGATATTACAATAGGTGAAATGTCTACCGAGGCAAAGATCAAGAAGCTAAAAATCAAGCAAACTATTGCAGATCCAATAACAGGATCCGTAATTATTCCGGTAAGCGTGCCAGAATATAATCCTGGGGTGATTCTGGATTTGTCCACACTTCCTCAGACATTAGAATATCTGGAGCTTACAACCCTTTTAAATGTTCCAATTGTTTGTAGCCGCCCAGTTTGTTTTCCCACTTTAAATCATTTATTATTCAAAGGGAGCGAATTGGAATATTTTCAGAATTGCCAGTCCATCATTTCTCTCACATTAAAAGACAGATACGCGTGCATCCAAAAGCTTAATGTCGACCATTTATCGCCAAATGTAAAAAATCTTAAATTCGAAGGTCCTTTTGATAGCTACGAAATTACGGGAAATAAAATGATCAAATTGAACCGCCTAGTTTTCCATTGCCATTATGATATGGAAAGTTTCATTCGTTTTTTCGTTTGGAAGGTTCCAAAATATCTGAAGGCAGATTTTGTAATCTTCCATTTAAGTGGCTATAATATGAAAAATGAGAATTTTGGATCAGTTATAGATTTAGTACTAAAACGCTACAAAGAAAAGGTTGCAGTTGGGCCCATTTGGTGGGCATTAAAAGCCAAGAAGGAAGAATTCCAGAAATCTTTATTTTTCCCTCATGTGGATAAAATTTCGGAGTATTACTTATTCGAAAATGCAAAGGGAAGGGGTGTAACCAAATCTGAATTTTCTAAAATGATTTCATTTGACTTCTGAGGCTGAAATATTTTTTTTTGTAAAATATTTTAATGTAGCTATACATTGCGGTATAGTTTATTGCCTATTTAATTATCTGCTATATTATTGTATATATTTGTAGGTGAGCGGTGTACTTTAAAGCATCCATTTATAGTTGCCCAAAGTAGAATAAGCCAATATATTCTGTAAAATTGGTATAAACTTTGTATTTAATAATATGTTGAATTTATAAGAATATTGGGCATTCTCATACTTTTGATTAATCTCAATTGTTTTTTTAATATTGTATTATCTCTGAATTAATACTTGGTTTTAACATTTTCCAGTAAAATGGTAAGCTTTCCAAACCATAAAATTGCAACGACTAAATTTATTCATAGTATCTTTGTATAATATATTATGTTCAAGGCAATGACAAAGTTACGGAACGGGGGATATCGAAATAGGTTTTTTGGCTGGAAACGATAGCCCTGGGTGCGGTGACCAAGGCACAACAGTTTCCGGTGGCTTGAATGTACCGGTGTGCCGCTTTACACGCGTTTGCATTATTTTTCTGAGATTTTGGTAGCTCATATTTATTTTTCAAAGCACTTGGCAACTAGTGCAGTGTCAAAATACACTTGATCTGGAAATACTATACAATATTTCACAGCTACAAACTGTTGGAAGATATTTGTATTTGAAATTTTTAATGGAAACAGAAATATCATTTTTAAAGGTAGTATATTATGTTAAATGTTAATTGATGAAGCATAATAAATAAGTTCACAGTTCCCCATATATTCTCCCTATTTAGGCATGTTGGCCTTCAATATCGATAATATTTAAATTGGAAACTTATGTCAATAAGTAAATATTTGTAGTTAGGATATACTATTAGTTATTTGTAAGCTTTCTCACATCTGAACGTATTTTTAAGTGTTTTACTATGTATTGTGAGTAAGCAATACAATTGATTAATTTTCAAGGAACATAGGTTTTAAAAGGTAAAAGTATATTATACACAAGATAAGGTAAATCAAAATCACATTACAATGCTATCTTGGCGCCAGTCAGTGTAAGGTGTTTCCTAATCGTAAGAAAGTTGCGGACAAACCAATCGACAAGGTAAAAGCTCCTTGAAAATTAATCAATTGTATTGCTTACTCACAATACATAGTAAAACACTTAAAAATACGTTCAAATGTGAGAAAACTTACAAATAACTAATATTATATGTATCATAACTATTTGATTATTGACATACGTTTCCAATTTATGTATTAGCGATTATCGAAAGCGAACATCAATCCATTTCTAGGTAAGATTAAAATCCTAAGGTGAAACCACATTTTCCCCAGAACATTCCATCTAATAAAAACTTAACCACTCGTTTTATCGAATTTTATAAATCTAGCAGAGTGATACATATATTATTTGCTAACGCTAGAAAATATTTGCTATGTAATATATTATAATATGATATATCATATATTACAATCCTGTAAATTCATCGGGGCGCCCGGGCGCCTACTAATCCAATCAATATGTAACCAGCAGTATAAATAGAATCGAAGGAATAGTCTGTAGCTTTAGTTAAGAGGATAATTTACTTGCAATATCAGCTACTCTGCAAAAATATATTCCACTGTATTTCAGATACTGTGTCAATTTTAAAAAAATATTATTTTCTTTCTTGACGCAAAAAGTATTTAACTCTCATCTGTAAATAAAAATTTTCTTCTGATACACAATCCAGCACAATGTTTTCAAAATTATTTATATTTCTTCTTTCACTTTCTGTGAGAATGGCTAACACTTTTGGTTTTGTACTTCATACGTGGGATAGTGAAAGAAAATTAATAATAGAATCTAGTTCGAAATTTCATCGTATTAAATATAGCATCTCAGTCGCAATTCTTCCCACGCATTGTGCCTTGAGCATTCTACGACTCGTGTACCTTCAAATATCAGAAGGATCTCTCGTGAATCATTTAATGAGTGTTGGGTTTGTCATGGTGCTACTGCTATGGTCGTCCGTTGCAATGCTGAATATAAGGACTCTCGAGCACAATGTTCAACTGGCTAACTACATGCTCATCTATTTTACAAAGTTTGCCGGTAAGTTGTTTTTCTTATACAATTAATAATTATTTATGTAACATTATTTTTGCTATTGTCTTTTCGTTGTCTAATAATATGTTTTAAAAGTTGCTTTTTAAAAATGGGGGTTTACTCGTGCACTAATAATTCAAACTGGAGAGTATTAAGGTTGATCAGTCATACCGAAAAATTGTTCAACATTTTATTTATGGCCGCACGTCTTCGGAATTCTTAAATAATAGTGTGACATAATTTAATTTATTTAACGGAAAAATCTTTTTGCATAATTTTCATCAACATTCTGGAAGTGGCAAAACAAGCGAATAAGTTAACATTTTGAAAATCTGCCATAATATGCAAAATCCGAAGGCGTAAGGGCACAGACGAAAACATGAGTCAGCATTTCAAACTTTTGTGAATGATAAATAGCTTATATCAGTTAACATAAGCCAAATGTGCTCTAATTATTTAACAATATTCCTAATTTCAGAGAAATACGTAGTGGATCCAAAATTACAAATGTTTCCAATAGTGGACAAGCTTTTAGTTATGATGTCGACGGTGCTCTATTCTACTCCAATAATGATTGCACTTTTCTATTTCGAAACTCAAGACTTTCCTTGCTTTCTTCCGACAGCCATTCCAAATAAATACGTCTACCTTAAATTGGCAATAAAGTTAATATATGCCTTCGTCCTTGTATTTGCCTTTTACGGTGTTGTCTCATTTATGGCCATGTTCTGCCTGGTGGGATGGCTCTTTTGTCGCTGCCAAATAATCGTGCATAATGAAATGAGGTAACATATTTAAAATATTTTAATTATACCAACATTTTGCGATTTGTGAAAATTAATTTTAATTATTTTTCTATACCTACTAATTGTTATATTTAAACAGTCTTGGCAGGGGCCGCTATATAACTAATGAGAAGACTCGCTGGATAAGCTCCTTAGTGACAAATGTGATTGCGACTCGCTTGGTGTGGCATGCGTACGACGACACCTACCGAGAGATCATGGTCCCCATGAGGTCAATTATAACCAGAACGATATTCACCTGCAATTTAATATTAGTAACATCATTTTCACAGCTACAAACCTTCCAGATCATTCTGTTTGGGTTTCTGTCCATCGGCTGCATGTTCACATGGAATATTTTTGTGTATAATACCTACAAAGCAAGTGATGCGTCTAGAAAATGCAGAAAATCTTGGCAATTTAAGTTTAGACCTGAGAATAATTATTCGAAACTGTACGTTCAAAAGTTCTGTAGAGCGTGGAGACCCCTCGTATTTAAAATAGGAGACGTGTCCACTATTCACAATAAGAGTATTCCAAAATATATTCTTACTATTAGCAAAGGCACGATGGAAATAATGATAGCTTTATGATTTATATTATTATTTTCATGCAATTGTTAGGTATATGATATTATTTACTTTATCGAATCTAATCCTTTTTGAATCTTATTTCAGCAATATTACGCTACTCTTAACAGTTTCAAGTACATAACGCTAATATTAAACTACAACTTTTTAATCACACTTACTTTGGTACATCCCTATGACTATCTATATTAGTATATGAAGGAAATAATAATAACCAATACAAATAATTTCCAATCGTCATTTTTCTGTCGATAAAAGGAGCAAACTTTTGTATAATATGCCTTTTAATTTACAATAATACTTAAGGAATATGGAAAACTAGTGTAATACTGTACATCGTCGGCTATTCTTATACACATATATTACACACATATACACACACATATTATATATTATCACAAGTATATACAGTCTACACACACACACACACACACACACCTAATATATTATATAAATGTATATATTACCTAATACTTATTCTTATTTGGGACAATTAGGCATATTTGTATAATAATTAGTTGAGTTTGTTATAAAGACTAAGCGCTATTTTAAGAAACTATTTCAGTTGTCTTTTGTCCAAATTCGTCCCCATCATCATATAATTAATTTTTACATTATATTGGACTTGGTCGCAGGACCAATATGTGTGCTTGGTCCAAGTACCTCCATTTGGAGCGGGTTCCGAAACAGTATGTAATGTAGTATATCTTCAATTCAATTGTATCTTCAATTTATTTCTTACATACTTGTTGTACTTATTAATAGTTTAAGATATGAAATATTATGTTACTTTTAAAGGTCAATGTTCTAAGTTTTTCACGGTATGTTTTGATTTAAAGAAAGAAGAATCATGTTACACGTAAGTTCATTGTTCCTAATTAAGTATGCATTCATGAGTCCATTATGTTATCACTTATGCTAACCATTTAGAATTATGCAATATGATCCTTCTATCTATTGAACTTGTCCTTAACTTTTGGATGTTATATTATCACTATTGCTGTTAACACCAAACCTTTTCTACAGAAGGATGTAGTTCATGTAATGTGCTTCAGTGTTGGTACCACTCTCACACTATCGTGATACCCATTTCTACCCCGAAAATTAAACTAAACTTAAAGAACTTTTGTTTTCTTGTCCTTTATTTGCAGTCTCATTGACTCATTGACATAGAATTTATAACTCTATATTTTATTCACTTGTTTTAAATCATCTTGTTTTTCCATTTATAAACAAATCATACAATTACACGATAGCAGACTTAATAAATTGTTAAAGCTTTTTAGGAAAATGAAATTTCGTCCAAATTACATGGCATACCTATTTTAGTTTATTTGATGTGAGATTCATCATTACTGACGATGAGTGATAGTCCAAGGTGCGGCCCAACTACAAAATACATAAGTGCGTAACATAATACGCCATTTAGTGCTTATCTAAACTTGTTAAGCGTATATAGGTAATAATATAGATGACATGTTGTATAGGCTATATAAATAATATATTGATAAATCAAACAAAAGTTAAAATGATAAAAGCGAATGCTCGATTAACAAGTAGATATTGGGGGGCGTTTGTAAATTCCAGTATTTGTGGAACATAATCTGTGTTTTTGTATATTTAATTTAGGTAGAGTGAGTGTCCAGTCTTTTAAAGAAGTGATTTTGTTTGAAACTCTCACTGTCAGTTCAGCTGCATTATCCAATCATTCCATAACCACATTTTAATTTCTGATTTATTAATTTTATTTTTAAACTCATTACTTTGGGATAAAAAATGAGCGTGTTTTTAGAAAGAGTTTATGAAGGTTTAGAGCTGGGAGAGGATCCACATTGGGACGCCTCAAGAAATCAATTGTATTTTGTGGACGTCACCGGTCGCAATGTTCTATGCTACGATCCTGCCACTCGCCAAACAGCCAAAGTCGATTTACGTAATGTAACTTTTATAAAATTTTGTTATAAAAAAACGACAAACTATTTACGTAAATATTTATTTATCCTTTGTACTAATTTGCAAATAGTTACTTTGTAACAATTTGTAAATTTTGGTTAAACTTTGCAAAACATTTTAAAAATGTTGATTTATCTTGCAAATCCTAATATATTTTATTAAATATGACAATTATTGTCAAAATATAGATTTATTGCTAGAGTATATTTACATACAATGCAAAATATTTAAACATGTTCATAATAAGCTTTGGCGAATAAGCTTTAATAATAATCTAAAGCGTATTTGTACAAAATGTTAAGACTACATTACATATTTATCTGCAAAATACTATTTAAAATCAATAAATATATATGCCCCCATATAAGGTTAATGATATATAAGAAGCTAATTATTTACAGCGAGCACGGTGGGATTTGTTATACCGGTTGAGGGACAACCAACAAAATTCATTATCGGTCTCGGAAGGGACTTCTCCGTACTGGATTGGGATGGGAATTCCCAGCAACCGACTTCAATCACAAAAATTAAAACTATTGACACATCAAACCCTGGCAATCGTATCAATAGTGGAAAAGCTGACACTGAGGGACGACTCTGGGCAGGTATCATTTATATTTTAAAATATTGAATTGAAAAATAAAACTCCTTGTCCCTACAAGTCGTCAAGTGTTGAACCCAAGATCACCCGGATATAGTTTCTTGGGTGGGGAGTATTTAACTTAAATATTTACCCTTTCCCTGGTTGGAAAAATAGGGAGCTGTGATAATGACCAATAATTTGAACAAGCATAATAGGGTTTGGTCAATTAATTTTTCAGGAACTACTGTGGAGAATGGAGAGCCTCCTCTATCTGGTGCGTTTTACGTGATTGACCTAGATGGGACCGTGTTCAGGGAGATGTGCGACGTGGGAAACTTTAATGGTCTTGTTTGGAATGCTGATAACAACGTCATGTACTTTGTAGATACTACAACGGATAGAATTGATGCGTTTCAATTTAACGCAACCACTGGACACTTTCGTAACTGCCAATTAAAAGATTTTAGTTCCTCGAAGCCACTTTAGTGCAATAACTTTTCAATTTTTTAGAGGATCGGTGGCCCGTGTTTAATGTTCCTGCGTCTCGCTTACCAGGACATCCTGCTGGGATGACAATTGATGCCGAAGGAATGCTCTGGCTCTGTCTTTGGAATGGGTACAGGGTAAGTCTTCAGCTTACTCCGGTACAGCACCTGGTAGAGAAAATTTAAGTTCAATATTGTCCATTTCCAGGTGGGTAAAATGGGAAGCGTTTTGTATTTTTTGTTGTTTTCTCTGTTTTTAACGCAATTTAACCCATGCGGGAGAGGACACAAGGAACAGTGTTGGTCTCCTAGTCTTGCGAACTATGCAGACACATGGTCTCCCCACTTACCAAAACCGACAATATGCTGTTAAAATATACAACATTCCATTTTCAGGTGATCCGGATAAACCCCACAACATGGGAAGTTGTCAGCCAAATAAACATGCCCGTCGCCGATTGTACCTCATGCGTTTTTGGGGGAGCCAATCTGGATGAACTGTACATCACAACTGGCAGTTTAGTCCAAGAACCTGGAGCAGGATCTTTGTATAAAGCTACTAACATCGGAGTTCGTGGTCGGGCGGGTGGCAACAATTTCAAAGGTTTATTACCAAACGCTTGATTCGGCATCCCTTTTTTCTGATCCTAATAGCAGATTCAACGCCTCAATTTAAGAATTCAATCCACTAGAAAAATGAAAAGTACAAGAACCTATCATCTAGTGGATCATGTGTAACTCAGTTTCGTTATATTTCTAAAAATAATTGATTATTATAATAATAAATAATAAAACAATATTTTCGCATTGTATAGCAATTGATAATAATCCCTTTTCATATAAATTTTAGCCATAAATAATATTCCATACATATACTATGCAAAGCTCACTCATTTTTAGCCCGACCTAGGGCTTATGTAAAGCTCTTGTCTGTATGCGTGTGTTCCCACGCTTCCGTCAAAATAGGAGCATTTATGATAGTTGTACAGTGTGATTACGAAGTAACTGACCAACTTTAAATGTTAACTACAACTGTAGCATCATATGAAAGAGGAAGGTCTAACTTAAAGTTTGTCATGATAAAATGAATAAGGAGTTATCAGAAAAGCCTAAATTTATGAAAATGTAAAAATAAAATATTTTAGTAATAAAACGTAAAATTACGGATTTACTGACCATCTTCAAATGCATATTTCCAACGAACTATTAGCACGCATACCTATAAAATTTATATAACACATTGACTTAATTTTATGTAGAGAAAACTTTTAATTTTAATTAATTTTGCATATTTAGCTAGAAATTTTAGTCTTTATTTTCATTCATCATTCATCATATCATGTCAAACTTTAAGTTTGAATAAAAGAGGAAGGTCTAACTAACTAATAAAGACTAAAATTTCTAGCTAAATATGCAAAATTAATTAAAATTAAAAGTTTTCTCTACATAAAATTAAGTTGGTGTGTTTTAATGCAGAAATTACTTAAAATTAAGAATACTTTCTACGCAAAATTAATTAAAATTAAAAGTTTTCTCTACATAAAATTTAGTCAATGTGTTTTAATGCAGAGTTCAATTAAAATTAAGCAAATATTCTATGCAAAATTAATTAAAATTAATAGTTTTCTCTACATAAAATTAAGTTGGTGTGTTTTAATGCAGAAATTACTTAAAATTAAGAATACTTTCTACGCAAA
>JAQFYC010001828.1:0-30266 GCA_034694165.1 Tomocerus mixtus | reverse complement strand
TTCTCAGTATTCTTTGCGTGTAGTTTCACTTATATAGCAAAGGATGCAAATAGGAGTACGAATGTGATATACATTTTTATAATGTAACTATTACCCGCCTAAGAATTTTTGTGTATGTCACTCGACAAGAAAGAAAACACTTCAGTTCCGTATGCTGCAAATACAGTGAAATTTCCAAACTGAGCCCACTCCCTGGATTCGACAAAACATTTCCACAAAAAAATATTTTTCGTAGCTTTCTATGTATTGTGTAGGAAAGGAGAATTTAGCCAATGCTGATGATAGCTAAATATATTCTACTGCCATTCTGTGTCGTCTCCTTTCGTGTCTTCCTGTGTGTTGGCAAAGAACAGTCGAGAAAAGAAGCCAAACGAGGACAAGAGTCACTTGAGCTTCGTACTGTTCTCCCGATGCTTCTCTTTGTATTTGCGAATGCCATCCCATACTGGAATGAAAACTTCACAGGATAGAGACTATGAGCAGACGAATAAAAAAACACTTCGGTGCATATCTGCACAGTTATAGTAGTGCATTGTAGTCAGAGTACATGTAGAGTAGAGACAGCACATGGCAAATATGTATTGCATTAGCTATGCCATTCAGCGCTAAGGATTGCTTGACTTTCTGTTTTTTTGGCGGATTGTTGTAGATTTTCTAGACAAAATCAACTTGGGATGTGTGCTTTGCATAAATGTCTTAGGAGTTGTGGGCTTTTTGATTGCAGAGCCAATTTCGTCTGTGAGGGTACAACAAAACTATTTAACCAGTTTTGTAAAGGAAATAGTCACGATCCCCACTTTTTTAAAGATCACTTCCAGTTGTCAAATAACACAAAAAATAGGCACCTTACAAAATTGTGCGTGCAGTTTAATAAACAATACAACAAAATAGAATATAAGACCAATTACTTGTCTACATTTGTGCCTAGCAGTGCATTTTATGTACATTTTGAGTTGTCCGGTAACATACACATTAGATTACACTTGGGACTGTACAAAGGCAAAGGGTTGCATTCTTTTTGTACTGCTGTTCTTTGACTTGATTTTGCTCTAGTCGCAAAACTCTATGTAATAATGCATGTACTTTCAATTGACTAAAGGAGAGTGTATGCATGTGGTTTGGTTCGTGTGATGGTTTTCACACAGAGCTTATGTTTACAATTTGTATGGATAACTCATGTCACATTGTGTGATTCTCATGACTCCAGAAGTCCAATATAAGTAGTAGATCTTCTCCATTTCATGATCTATGCAATAATATAAATAAAGTACAATATACAGTAGATGCGGATGCGGGTGGATGCTGGTGGGATGTCTGTAAATGTGAGTGATGTAGATAAATAGATCTGCATACGGGACAATGAGTCACGTTATTTTGCGTATGACAGTTGGAGATTTTCATCACTGGCACAGTAAAACATAATACTATTGCATTAGTCAGAAAAACAAGGGTCAATGCATAGTGCGCTTAGATTTTAGATATTTTCGAGATTGGTGTAACCTACCTATGCAATTAATGATCGTAAATATTTTTAATATAATTGATAATTTGTGGGAATAGACAGCAAATTCTGTTAAATCTGCTACAGAACTTTTTTTTCTAATATAATATGCATACTACACTAAAGATAAATACAGTTGGTATGTAATAGCAGTTATGCAAAGAACATGAGTAGAAGTTTAATTGAATTGAACAAGCAAAAATAATGATCTTTACGTAGCTAGGTAAGTACATAATAGAAAGGTATCCCTACGCAATCCTGGCTTGCTTACTTGACTATTCCATTCCTATTCCTACTGGCTGGTTCTCCAACACAATAGATTTTAGCCAGGAGTGAAGGAATAGCTAACGCTAAATAAACAAGACTACTATCGTCCCGTGAGGAATTCTTGAGCAATGAAATTGAGAACAGAACAGGATTACTACTGTGTACTACACTCATACATACTACGTATCATAACATTTACAATGAAGAGTACCTACCTTGCCTTACTTACGTTAGGAAGATAAATAGACTAGAGTAAATATAATATAGTAATGGACTTTTGCATGCATAAGAGTAGACTTCCCTTCTGCAGGGCTTGGCATGATGGCATGGCATTTGTGAGACGACTAGATCTCCTCACAAATACACAAATTCTTTGCAGAGTGAGTTCTTATGAACATAGGATAGGACTCTATGGTATTGTGCTATATAATTTAATTTTAGAGAGTACTACTAGTTTAAAATTTAGAAAGAGATGCTGCTCCATTCTGTTCTGTGAATGTGGGACAGTAGGCAGTAGGCAGATGGGATAGGACGTAGTGTGTTTTTCTGTGGGTATTATTTCTTCAAGTGGGATGTTTCTATGTAAGTTCACACAAATAAGAATATATCTGTAGTGTTAGGAATAGCACGCAGAGAAAACTAGGAAAACTAATTGAATTGAGTAGTGTACTGTAGATAGTAGGTTGTTGGATGCAGTAAGTATATTTTGTATATTGTACTATAAGGAGAAGGAAATCTGGACGAATAGTAGAAGTACAAGTAGTAGAAGTACTTATATATTATGCATATAAAGGAGAAGTCTCGGGTAGATCTAGTTATACGTTAGTAAGTAAAAGGAGAATGGGAATAAAGGGAGAGAAAGAGAAGAGAAAGCCGTGCCATGTTTTGTTTGGAGGAAGGCGAGGGATGTCATCAAGGAAACGATGCGATGTGGTGGGTTTGGGATGCTTCGTTCGTTCTTCTTCTCTCATCTCGTCAGTCATTCCATGACCGTCACTCACACAATCCAGTAAAACTGCTGTGATGTTGTGTGGCTTGGCTTGGCTTGAGTTGACTTCTCTTGCTTTTCCTCCGCGGCTGATGCTGATGACAACTCAAAGGAAGGAGGCAGTAGACGAGGAGAGGAGAAAAGGATGATAGTAGTATGTAAAAGCCAAGCCAAGCCAAGCCAGAGCAGACTGCACTCATCTGCCTCCACTCACTCCATACAAATAAGTTCTATCCAGCATAGCAGTAGCAGTTCCATTCCAGTATACTGTATTATAGCAGAGAAACTCTAAAGGAAGACAACTGGAGTCAAGTCAGAGATGAAATGAGATGAGAGAGAAGAGAGAGCGCCGGAGACTGGCGATGAGTAAAATGAACGAGTTGGTTGGGCATGCATGACCTAACAGCAACATTCATGAGAAAATTCAAAGAGCTGGGAGGCAAGGCTACTCTCTCTTCTAGACTCAAACTATCAACTACTGACTACTACACTCGACCCAACAAAACTCTCGCTCACTCACTCCCTTTCGTACTTTCTGTTTAGAACCCACTGTTTCTGATACTACTGTGTTATATATGTCTGTACTGGACTGCCGACGCATTTACCCCTGTCTTCTGCCTAGAAAGGCATTGTACAATTGATTCCTAATATTTTCTTCGACATAAGTTACATTCAAGAACATTTTCAGAGATTTACAGATTTGATATTAATCTAAAATATTATATATTTCCAATAAAAATAATCTCAGGTATAGGTATATAGGTTTCTATAAACACAGATTCTACATACAATAAGCACGATGCATCCACGATGCACGATAAATCTAAAAATAGTGTCTTTACGCACAAGGTATTCCAATGCAATGTTATTTTGTTAAAGATTGCCTAAGGCGAAATCTTCCTTACCTATGGACAGAAGGGTATACCGCCGCCACTGTGACTGGCGGTAGTGTGTGACTACAACATATAAGTATGTAACAAAGATACTACATTATAAAACATTTCCACTTATTTAATGGAACGCTACGAGAGGCTATAGAGACATTCAATTCAGTGCTTACCAGTAGGGATGTATAATGTATAATTTTCTTATGCAGTACAATAAGTACAGATTGTGTACTAGCCCCATACCATTCCCTTCCTCGTACACAGATAAAGTGTATTATAAAGTACGACGGTTGTAAGTATACTGGCGTATGAAGGATAAGGCCCTATACGCCGGGGGAAATACATTCATCACAGCAACAGTAGGAAAGTAACTCTATGTGCTTATTACACGAACAACGGGGGAACTGATATGAAAGCCGGCAATAACCGTGCAACCAACTACCTTTCTCTGTCCTGGTTGCTTCACAACATTGATAGTCACATCTCACATGATCTTCAATTTTAGAGGTGCAACCAATTCGGACAATATTTGCTACAACTATTTATTTTGTGTCACTTTCAGGAAGACTAAATTAATATTATTGGAATATTATGTTATTGGAAAAGTATAGGTAGATTTGACCTTTCCAGCTTCATTTTTCACAGTAATCTGTTGAGCAGATTTAAGAAACACGTATTATTTGATATTCTACTCATCCCATTGAAAGAATCTTATGTTGTGAGTCCATTCAAGCTACACAATTGTGGCTAGTGAGTACACAAATTGACCAAATAATCTTGGTGAGAAAATCCGCATGCAAAATATTTTTTTTATTTATCCAGCGGATGCAGTCATCTAGCAGAGGTCTCAGCAATAATATGACAAAGCGTAGGTGAACACATTGCATTGAATTCTATCATTCCAGTAAAAGTACTTCTTGTAAATGTATGTATATGTACATACATACTACATATAATTTAGTATACCGGTAGGTAGGTGTACATATAGAAAGGCAGTGTCGTTTATGCTGGTTCAGTTTCCCTCATCCGTATCACATCACATGGCAGAGAAGAGTCCCACACAGTCATCTAAGTATATGTGTAGAGTTTGGGTTGGCTGCCGGCAATCTGCCAGCCAGCCGTTATGAGTTCAGTTCATTTCTGTATGCGGGTAGTATAGCAACTCGGTTACTAAATAACATACCTACAATACATGCACTAATACATATTCGATAGAAGGAGGAATAGCATTAGTCGACTCGGGACACATGCATTCATTCATAGTTAACGTAAGTAAGTATAAGCAATAATACAGATACACAAGGAAAAGGGGGAAAGTTAGTATTCTTACATAATATTATTAGGTAGGAGAAGCTCCAAGCCCAAACCTACGAGCCAGTGCAAGTGTATGGAACAATGTACGTGCATGTGTATGTATACATCTTTAGTTCTATTGTATGTAGGTAAGTAAGTAGTCGGAATGTGAACAAATAATAGATAATACTACTGTAGTATTTACTATACACATTATACAGAACTGAATACGTAGTATATAAGGGTAGATGCCCAAGTACGAGTAAGTAAGTAATATTTGAGATAGTGTAAAGGAATAAGTAGAATGAAATAATATATCTGGCTTGACTTGGTTTGGCTGAATGTGGCTGTGTAGCTGAATAAGGAAGCGAGAGAGGGTTTAGCGAGTGTAGCAAGTTATTGCGGCACTCGACGACGTCCGGAAGCCTCTGGGCCTAATTGGAAGGTTGGGACTCATCAAGCTGGCGAAAACGACCACTCCGACCAATTTTTCCCTTTCCAGTCTTCCTACGTATCTCTGCCTTGGCTTGGCTTTCCCTGGATTAACAAAAGTCTCCCCACTGTTAGTAACATCAGCCAAGCAAGCCAACGAAACGAAATCAGCACGAGAGAGAGAGTACGGGCAGACTGCTCTAGTTGCATGTAATGTACCACCACACGATG
This sequence comes from Tomocerus mixtus, assembly GCA_034694165.1. Lineage (NCBI taxonomy): Eukaryota > Metazoa > Arthropoda > Collembola > Entomobryomorpha > Tomoceridae > Tomocerus > Tomocerus mixtus. Next base: position 24,667 of record JAQFYC010001828.1, on the reverse strand, counting down.
TCAGAGACCCAAGAGAGAAGCTTTTATATACTAGCAGAATAAGGAAACTCTTACACACTTTTGTCCTACTGTATCTCATATCCTGTCCCTGTCCCTACCCTATAATATAATGTTCAGATGGAGAGAGAGCCAAGAAGGGAAAAGAGATGCATGTACTCACATATACTTTTAAGTAGGTACATTCTGCATACGTGCGGTTTTGTTGGGCTTGGACTCGATCGTAGCGAACTGATCTGACTCTGCTACTTTTGTACATCAGGCAAAGCACGGCTAACCGAATCCAAATGAACAATCATGCAGGGCAGAGCACTTTCTCCTTCTCTGTCCGAAAGAAAACTAATGGAAAGGCTCATTCCCATTCTGTATATTACCTTGCTCTCTATTCCAAGCATTTGGCTCACAATTTTATGTAGTACTCGTATTTATATACCTAAGGTAACAAACGCAGTCCAATCGTATAAAGACCTTAATTTAACATGAAACTGACTGAGTTCCTATTTCGTCCAAAAATATTCCATGCAAGGGTATGTGAAAGATCTATAGACTGCATTGTTCAGTTGAAAGAGTCTTCTTTTTCATTTGGTTTGATTATGTTATGTGTAAATGGTAAAGAAGGACTACTATGAACTGTAAGTATATAGTGGAGCTAATGTGATCCCCTACTGCTAACATTAACACTAAAACTGTAGAAACTTACGTAAAATAAGCTGAAGCCGTAGTCGGGGTATTCGGAGTGAACTCAAGTTACTTAAGACTAGACATCGTGTCTCGACTATTATGTATATGTGTAGCAATATCCAGCTGAAAGCTCTAGGACTTAACACAGCAGTGTTGTACATGACTCTATTTATCTAACTACGGTTCTCCAGTATGTAGTATGTAGGTAGCCATTGTACTGTTAGCAATTCTCTCTTTTTTCCCTCTTCTTATTTCCAGTGCTACTCTGCTCTGTTGGAGAACTGGAGTGAGTGCACTACAGTGCTACAGTGTACTGTAGTATTTAGTTTGGAACCTTGGCTTGGCTTTAGCTTGGCATCCTCTTTCCTCCGTTCGTGACTATCTGCACTTTCTGTTCTGTCCAACATCCAACTCCAACTGAAATCTTTTATCCCATGAAAATGCTCTCTGCTATACGACTACCTTATATTATATTATATCACTACTCCACTTATCCTTAGATTCTCCTTTACTTTTACTATCCTGAAGCAGGAAAGCAATAGCAAAGCAACTCTCTCGTCTTTTCTATTGAATTTAGTTTAGTTGAGGGGAAAGACAGAGACTGCGGTTGAAGACTCTGCTTCTCTTGGTTGCTCTTGTGGCCTGGTGTAGTTGTATGTGGATTGTAAAACTCTAACTCTGTAGTAATAATGCCTCCTACATAACATATATCTACTATAAAATCCAGTTCAATCCACGTATACCAAAACCAGCCTACAACATTGAACATACCCAAAGTAAATGCTAAAATGTATTTAGTCCCTTTATAGAAACGCATGGACCACTATAACCATTGTAGTTATAGATTACCCACTTCGCACTCTGTGCAATAAACCGATAGGCGACCACACTCTAAGAGCTTACGACCTAAAGCCATCCAAATTACCTTCAGTGACAGCTTGCACCCTTATTGAGGTCGTCTTCCTTTAGTACCTTAGCAATCTTTTTTCCACTCTCAAAACTCTTACCTTCCTTCTGAAACGGTTATATGCTATGTAATGTAAGGCCCATGCTATTAACGTGTAGCATTTCCTATAAGAATGTTATCCTATGCTACATGACATTGATAGAAGTATAATATAGTGAAAGTGAAGGTAGATGTGATGTCCCTCTTTTAGTGTTATGGTGGAAATGAAGCTCTTCGCCTGGCTTGCCTTGGCTTGAATTCCCTTCTACACGGATAGCTAGCAGGAATCTAACTAATAGTACAAGGCAGTCACACTTTTCCTCCTAGTTCAACTTCAAAGCTCCATTATGGCCAAGTTTCTATTATGCACATACAGCGTAAGCTTTTTAGCAACGCAACGACAACGAAGGATACCTACCGACTCTTCATCATACTTACTTCTATGTATTATTATATGGTATTACTTAATGCGTTTTATATATACTTACATTACCTGCTTACGTTACACAATATTTAGTAAAGCAAAGTGAACCACACCAAGATTTCCATTTACTTTTGGCGATCTCGCCTATTTATCTATTAGCTTCTTTTAGCACACCCTTCATCTTCATCTAATGCACAAACAGCACAAAACATTCTTACATGTACATACATTAGAAATCTCCAGTGTTACAATCTCTTACTCGTCCTTGGTGGCATTACATAGTTTAGCCAGGTTGCTTGTATGCATGAACAAAATCTTGTGCCCTGGTTTTGTTTTCTGAGCACGGCTATTTTAGAGTTCAGTTAAGGCACATTCTGCTAGGAAATTTGCTCTACATGTAGTACTGCACCAGGAACGATGTTACATTTCAGTTAATATATGAAAAATAATTATGCATATCTACAGATGGACTCAAGCCTAAAATTTCTAGGAATTTGGAAATATTAATCTGTGTGGGAGTATTTAGTGTTGAAATGGATGGGTACGCTAATGTAATTGCTTTCAAATCCTAATAATATTTTCAGCTAATAGTTTTAGCTATACAAAAGAACGTTTCCCGATAGAGGAAGGAAATGAATTGTTGCTGTTCCGCTTGTGGAAATTCTGAGTCCTTATGTAGTTATTTGAGTTGAGTTGGGTTGTGTAGACTTGTATTTTCCAAGTAACTACCCACATCAACGGTCTTAGTTACTTAAGCAGCCAGGCCAAGTCACGACTGAACTTAAAACTTAGTGCAATCTCAACCTCGACTATGTAATGCATAAATATTTATTTCTGGGGAGTTCCAGCCATTATGGAATTATTATGACTTTCGTGTTCCCATTGAGTGACTTTGCTTACGCACGCTAAACTCGTTTCTATTCTTTGCCATCTAAAAGGAACTCCAAAAGAGCTTAACTAAATTCTCCCTCATAATCATGTTACACCACCACTCCTTCATAACTCATATTGTTAAGTTTCATTTTCATTGACTTCTACCGTTACTTGGAAATTAGTATACGTGGTTTACATATTATTAAATGAGAGCTATACAATACTCAAATAAATACTACAACTGCGTAAATAGTTAAAGGACCCTTTCTATACCTAACATTTGCTGTTGTATTTACTTAACATACAAAGATGTAGTACTTCAATCGCCTTAGCTACTACAGTCAACAGTAGTGGTCGTCCAATATTGCTGGATTTACAGGATAGGTTTACAATTGATTTTACTGCATAATAAATAGTTTAAATATAATATCAATATGATTATGCTTACGTATCTTCTTTATTATTCCCTAAAGCATAATTAAATTCATGTGTACCACTCCAAAAGTAGCTTATTCCATAACTGAATTCTAAAAGTAGCTTCTATTTAAGTAGCATGTTTTGCAGTTCTAGAGCACAGAAAGGTACTTTTGGCATTGTGACAGTTTAGCAATAATAATAAGACGAATAAAAACACCGGCAGTTATCCCTACAAGCGATCAGTATAAGAATTTCCAAAGGAATTTCTATTTTCAAAAGTAATTTTAGTACATGAGTTCAAATTGAGCTATTTATTAAGCGTGATAAATTAACTGTATTACAAATATTTGTAGTAAATAAATAAGTTATCCATAGTTGATAAAACAAAACTGTTAAACAAGTGCTCCGTTGTGGATAGCAATAGCAATACAGATGATACATAACATTATATTTCCATTGTCCTAATTGCAAAATTGTAAGCTCCAAATACTAAGTACTGCTTACTGCATCAAACAATATGTACTTACATGTATATTCATTGATTGTGATTGAACATTGAACGCAAACTTCCTGTCGTACATACATACATAATACTAGCTTGCAGATATTTAGTACCAGCCATGCATCATTCATGTAAATATAGTAAATAACGATATGATAAATGATAATCCATGCCATGCCGTCTAGCCTGTCTTTCTGAATGGAATATGTAATGTGCTGCGGTTAGGTTTGTTTAGCATATTTGTGTTTGAAATGGTGTTGACGTGCGATGTGTGCATAAAGATATGAATTGCATTACTTAAGTTGTTACGGGATAGAAGCGAAGAGCAAAGTACAAAGTAAAACTCATAAAAAGCCGAGTTTGCTTATATGTATTCAGAAATATTTTGTATGCGATAAGGATTGCGTACACAGAGATAAGATAAAGAGTTGAGTTGACTTAGGTTACAGAACAGAGCCAAGAAAGGATTAAAACGAGAAGAGAGAAGTGAATGATAGTAGTTTAGGTACTTAGTTACGTAGATGTAGATAAGTGTTGTCGAATTCGAACAGGATGTGTCTAGCCTGTCTGAAAGAGGAGAACGTGAAGAATCTAAAGCCAAAGTCAAGAAAACTAACGTAATGTACAGTTCAAAAAAAGTAAAGTTATGATAGCTAATGTTTCTTGTAGTTCAATGCCAAAGCCAACGACTAGCATGGTAATGTGCCTTATGATGATATGATGTGATATGATATAATGATGTATATTTCAACCGATGGAGAATGTGATACTTTCATAATGTTAGGCATTGGTTCTCCGACTAAATATAAGAATATTTGGAACTAATAATGCCAGAGTATTACGTACTTAAGTATTAGTTGAAAAGTAAAACCGAGGAAAACCATGGGATCCGTCAAGTCATTTACTATTTCAATTTCACTTAAAACTTGGCATAGATTGTCATTTTAACTCACATAGAAACTCTTTACATAGAGCTTCGGCCTGCTTTGGTTAGCATTCACATACTCACGTCCGCTTTAATGTACATATTATGTAAGTGCACTATAGAGTATACACACAAACCTTACGTTTATGTATGTACCTTATGTGGTAAGTGGTAGGCTACATGGTTTATTTATGTATAATAATCCTAGGTGGAGATGGAGACAGTTAGTTGTTAGTGTTACTAGCTTATGGATGTTTAAATACAAGTAGAGCAAGAGTGAGGAGAATGATGTGATATGAAAGAATATTATGATGTGTAGAGATATAGCTGGTGATAGGAATGGGAGCATAACTCATTCATAGCATGTAGTCTGCAGTAACATGGTATAAAGAGTAGAGCTACAACTGCTCACTATGCCTATGTCTGTATTCTATTACTGCTATAACTATATAGAAAGCCAGATCTCCACCTGTTGAATTACTAGAGTTCAAATAAAAAAGATCTGCAGAAACCCCTTAGTTCATGCTTTACAACTTTCCCACTTTCAGCTCAAGCTGAGTAAGTATAGTAATATATAGTGAGTGTGAGAGACTCACCAACCACTACAACACCGTACTGTACTAGACCAGGATTGGATCGCTACACTTTAAACTTTCTTATCTTGGCTTTATGCTATATGTTATAGTATAATACCTACACATTCCTATTCTTACAATGTTTTCCTTTAGCCGGATGCAGATATACTAATACCTTACTCTTTCTTACACATAAGCTTACCTTAATCCACATTTATTTTTCAATGATGAAATGACCGACGCCGACAAATGCCCTTTCTTAATACGAAATCACACAGTGATGTTTACAAGTGTTTATGAAAGAAATAACAAGAGCATTTATTATCTTGCTGTCCCGTTGTTGTCCGTAGTCTGCTACTTATATTTATAGTAGTTTTTATAAACCGACACAAGAAATGCGACAGTATTATTAACGCTCATATTTACATTTAGCAACAAATTATACCTAAGTAAGCTAAAGTGGATGATATAATTTTTGCAAAAGTATTTTAAGCCCAGTTGAAACAATTCGCTTCAAAAATTAAATTTCGTACATTATTTAAGATACAGATAAAAAACTTGAAGTGCATTGTGTATTGGAGTACAGTGTTAACAAATCGTGTAGTGAGACATACGCAAAAATCTTTAATAATCATTTCTTTAGATTAGTTACCCGTTAAACTTTCTAATAATTCGAGTTGTATACTAAAACAGTATTAAAGTGTTACGCAGCACACTTTAGTGTAATTTAATTCACTTTTCCTTCATACAAAAATTACATCTACTTCATTGGGAATACTAAATAGAATAGAGATTGTGATATGCCTCTGTACAACTGTATGTAATATGTACCATAATGTCAACTGGAATGGCATTGGTTGTATTTGTACTATATGTTGTGTATGTTTGGTGAGATGTGATATGTATACTGTAAGTATTATTATGTCGTCGTGTTTCATTGAATTGTAGGTTGTGTCGGCTTTGTGGGAATTTATGCAATCAGATCGTGCCCCTGTGTAAACAAACATAAATCTAGAAGGAAGGCGAGAGAGAGAGAGAGAGAGAGCGAACTACAACCACAAGAGTGAGAGAAGAACATAATAGACTACAGATAGCTTTTAAGTTGAGTTTCCTCGTCCCGTCACATCCTACTTCTACTATATATAGAGAAAATTGAGTGTTGGATTTATCTCCACATAGGTACATACAAAAGACTATCACATCACACTGCACTATTGCACTGCATCATAATACTTGACAGTAGTGGTAGTAGTACAGATATAATTCGGATTGAGATGGAGAAGTTGATGAAAAGATTGAAATGCACTAACAAGAGAATGCTATTGGTATTTATACCATGTTATGTTATGTTTTCAATGTTTTTTACTCTAATCTCAACTGAATGGTGTGAAATTGGAAATGCTCCTACCACAGTGATACTAAAGGAAACCGCATCATTACCATTCCAAAGCAACCATGCCAATTCAATCAATTCAATCTAATCCACAAACCGTATATATTTAACAATAACAAGCAATGTCTCTTTAAGTGCCTACTTTTAGAACATCTTTAAGCTCCTTTCATAAAAACTGTCCAAACAATCTGTAGAACTTTATCCTGCATTCTATTGAAACTTGATTTCATGCGTGTTATCAGAAGATTAGGCACTTCTATAAGAACATGAACATGCTTTAAATAAATACATGTATGTTCTCACTACTCTGATCAGTACCTGTAGAATACCTGTACCATTTACTGCAGCAGATATACCTAAAGATTGAGGAAAAAATTAGGCAAGTGCACATTATTGTTATTATCGCCTGGCTGCCATACAGTAGTGATTACCCATCTCCATCACATCATCATCATGAAATTATAATCGAACGCTGAAAGCAATTTACGACATATCACGCTCTTCTCATAATACTGCACGACAAGGCACAACAAGACATGACTGACTGACTGACACAACATTCATGCCTCATTCGAACTCTCATTGATTTCAACTCCTTCAAGGTACACACAGACAGATAACAGCTCCAAGTATAAGTAAAATGCCTGGTAGGCAAACATCACATCACACACAGCCCATCAGCAATGATTTCATAAACGTGGTTTGGTTACATCACACATCTAATCTTTTTTACTTGGGATAAGCTTACTAATGGCATTAAACTGTAAAGGAGTCAGGTAGGCGGCACAGGCAAGGCCAGGAGCAGTTTTGCTCTACACTGTCAAGTCAGCTAGGCTCTAAACCTTTATTTAATGGGGTAGACCTCTACATATATCAGTCATATCGTCTGGGCCACTTTTTAATTTGATTTGATCGTTACTTAAGTGGACATGGCAGAAGTGTGTGGCAAATGTAAGTATACATAAAATTATTTTTACTATGGTACTCATTCGTGTAGCACAGTAAAAGGGTTAAAGAAATACTAATGCGGAGATCCAAGATTTCATTAGAAGTAGGTATATTAAATAATTACGTGTCAACTACAGATTGCTAGGCCCCTACTTATTGTGTACCCACAAATACTTACAAATACCCAAAGCGGTTGAGATTCGTTTGTAGTGAGTCCCATTTTGAATTTAGATAACGTTTTATTGCTCACACTCTGAATTACTAAGTATTTGTAATATTTAGAAAGGAATATACACAGATTATAATATTTATTAACTACTAGCAAAGTAGTTACTATATATAAATCTGTTTTGTGCTTATTATGCTAATCTGTTCATATAATTTGCTTAGCAGATATTGATGCATTTCTTGAACTTATCGTGTAAAGACATAAAATGTGGATGTAAAATACATAATATGTAAGGATTACTGTTGAATTTCTGTTCACAACAAACGGATAGAAAAACTGTAGAGAGCAAAAGTTAGCGAATGCTAGACGAGTTGGCAAGATCTCCATCTATGAAAATGTGCTAAGGGACGAGGAGAAAGCTCGGGAAATAAAGTAGGAGAAGAACGCTGCTTTCACAAAGAAAGCAATTGTAAGTAGAATTTACTGGCGGAAGATGGCGTTGAAAGAGAGAAACTTTCTTCACGCTTTCTTCCTACTACTGGCACTGTATGGGGGATAAATATAGATTTACTGAACTTGCAACTGGAAGGGATACCTTTATGATACTGTGGTGTTTGTGCACTGCTCTAAAGCTGAAATTTTTTATGTATTCTGTCTGTATTACTATTTCTGCTTTGCTTACGAATACGTATGCCTGTTTTCAACTCATTCTGTTTGTAGATCTATTTTAAACTCTACTTCGTCAGCTTAACTTATTGTTAGTGCTTGCCTTATGTATTATACCTACCGCTACGGTTACGCTTTCCACTACGTACCTCTTCCATTGACATTTTATCCATTTCGCCCCATTGGTAACTACAAGTTTTTCTGTGTTTACTCCCCTAAAGAATAAGTACGCTCAGTAGGGTGTCAATGCTATTGTATGCTTCTGTCATACATTAATGTGCATAATGTACTTAGTATGTACTTTCAATTAGTATTTAGTAGAATTTTTTAGATTGAATGTTAATTGCCCTATAAAGTGCAATAATGGGAATATGTTGCTACTTATACATAATTATATTGCTAAAACACTGTCTACGTATAGAGTTATATTAGTAGTTTTACAGTAAGGAAATTAAAAATTGATTTTTATTTATAGTGATTGTAAAATAACAATTGTATTTTTCTCTTATTTACAGGACGGGTCATTAGCCGATAAGCCAATTTACAAGAGAGTTGCCGTCGTCGAGTTTTTCTTCGACATAATCTACACAGTTCATGTGGAGACGGAGGCGAAGAATGGAAAGCACGCTGGTCAGAAGAGGACTTATCGAGCTGTAAGTATTTATGTCTATTGGAATTGATCGTGAAATGTGAAGCGTAGAAATACGGAAAAGGGTCGGCTGGTCGCAGCCTCGCGTCCATCCCGTCGCATTCGCCTTTGCTAAATGCATAGGGACAGCAGTCGCTACTAAAGTACAATACTTACGGTTATTACAGTACATACTTTATGTATGTATCTTTGTAAGGATACTATTCATAAAATTGTACATACACTTCTACTAGAATCCAGTAAGGATTCATATAAACGAGAAAAGATTCTTTTCTTTACCGTGTACATTGCTATGTGAAATTGCATGTACATTTCTGCGTGTATGTACTGCATCTGGCAGAATCTTGGGAGAAAAGTTCCAAAAATGGGGATCGCATCGCACTATCATCTGAACAAGAAGGAAGGCTTATGTTCTCACTATGGACAGGCACGATATTGTATTTCACTACAGAGCAAAGAGTAAAGCCTGTATGTATATGTGCATTGTACATCATATACATTACAGTACAATTCACTTCCTTTGCTATTTGTATTGTGTATACTGCCTGCTTGGTTATCTCTGGCAGTGGACTGCTGGACTGTCTACACATGAACTAACGAAAGTAAACCTTGTATTCGAATACTATTTATTCCATTCCAGTCCAGGCTGGTTGGTTGTTCTGGTTTCGTTGGATGTGGAAAGTCCAAACAGGCAGGCAGTTCTCTTCTGGTGAAGTTTATCATGCGATGTACCCCATACTAGATAAGTATGTAACAGAGCATATTACCATAGCATAGCAAAACACATATATCAGTTCCTTTATAATGCATGTACTTCATTGTATATACATATTTTGCAGGAAGAACGTTGAGTTAAGCTCAGCTTTTGCTTCCCATCACATATCTCTCTGTATTCTGTGTCTGTAAGTATCTGTTTTCCTTCCTCCTTCCTTCTAAGAGAACAAATAAGGGCTAAACTGCAACCTCTATAACTTGTGGGTGTCAATCAAGAGTGATTTACTGCACGGGTAAACCATCCCTCGCAATATTTGAAATGTTCCGTGTGGCTTTTATTTATGCGAGTTTGAGTAGAGAAGGAACACTCGACTCACTCCATCCACTTCTACATACATCTATCTACTAGACGTCCCTACATTTATAATACACTCTTTTTGAACTTAAATGCAGTACACTAAACACCACAATCCACAAAGCATGCTATATGTACACAGCAAACTTTAGCAGTTAAAATATCTAGTATTTACAGTAGGAGTCAATACAATAGATCCTACTTATTTATAGTGATATAGTATATACATATCTAGCAACTGTACTAAGCAGTGTACCACATTTGTATACAATATACATTCCACTGTATAGTATTGTACATTATATAAATAGATACTGAATTCAGCCAATCTTTTTTGTTTTGTATTGCAATACACATTATGGACATTATATAAAAGACTTATCTGTATAGATTCAAATAAAATGGTTACAGTTAGCAGTTAAAGCAACTGGCCACTCCGTTGTGGCATTCCTCTGTGAATTCTATTCATCGTTCCCTTCACTTTAACTTGATTGGATACAGTATGGCAGTTTTTGTCGAATACACACACTGATAGGTACTGCATAGTCAGTCAGTCCCATTTATATTTATTTATAGCGATAACTCTATCTAAGGGAAGCGAAGACCATTCTGTCATTATTCCGATTCCTGGTCTCTTGTAAATTAATGTAGAGCTCTATTCGTGTTATTTGTCATGAATAGTATATATTCCAATAGCCCAATGCCATGAAGAGCCGAACAGAGCGAGGGAGGACAATTCAACGCAGAAGACAGGACATGTAGGGTACTGCCAAATAGACAGTCGTTTAGCAGTTATATGTGTACATGTAGATAAAAGTCCATATGGAATGAACTCATTCGCCCAGTTCAATTCAGTTCCGTCCAGGCCAAACCATTTCACTAGATTAGTTGCTGGAACATAATAAGAATGGACATGAATTGTGTCCAGAAGAGTTCTTTGAACTTGGACTCCTTTCCCATTAGAACTAGAACGTAAGCTTATTTTATCTGTATGCATATTCAAAGCTGCTACTATATTATGTAGAATGATACAGTCGTTTCTTGGTTGGCATAAGGAAAGGAGCTAATCGTAAGCAGATCAGGATCAGAGGCTCATACATGCATAGGAAAGAGAAGGAAGATAATGGAAAAGCGGAGCACCATATTATTATATGCTACGTATAGAACTGACAATATAATGCAGAAAAGGATGTAATAATATGGATGTGTGTAGAAGTTGCCTCAAATGTGCACAAAAGGCGTAGAAGCATAAAATTACATCTCCATTGGGAGAGGAAACGACTGCCGGCGAGAAATATGTATTGGTGAAAGTTGACAAAACTTTTACTTTACGGCTTTCTGTGTGCATTGTATGCTTATGTATGCAATGCGTGCGTAGGTTATGCTATGTTAGCTTGGGAAGGGAAGCTGATGTGATATTATGTGAGTATCATGTTCAATGTTCATGTTCTATCTCATAAACTACACGAATAGAATTCGACAGGGCCAGGGTTAACGTTGAATATTAGATATAGGTGCATAGGTACATATATAAGCACATACTTTAGTCACTTATGTGTACAGAATGAGCTGTTGTTTGACTTTGGCTTGAATTGAGCTACCTATTCGTGATTTTCGCGCATAGTGTGCTACCGTAAGGGCAGAAGGCCACAGACATTGATACTCCATAAAGGAGACCTTCATGAGGGTGAAACAGAGTTAAGGGGTTGCTCGTTTGTGAAACGAGCTCCAAAATCTCTGCTTTACTACCATAAGTTTAAAAGGCACCCTTCTTCACATCATATTACATGCACTAGGGCTAGGACTGTACTAGGTTTGCAGCTGTGTATTTTTGAACACACACGCTGAATGTATGTACGCACTTATTTTTAGGGTTCTCCTATTTCCTGGAGTGTGTTCGTCTAAAAGTATTTGGACATTTCAAATAACTTATGCTCTAAGGATGGGATGATATGATTGGGGATGAGTGAATCTTCTGCGCTGCTGCATTCTCTCGTTATTTTGAAGGGATTGCTCATACATTCATACTACGGTACATAGTAATGGCAAAAGAAAGAGAAACTATGTATGTAGCTACTTATTTATATTTATACCCATGAACATGAACCTCCCCTGCTCTCCTGTTTCCAAATATACGTAAAAAATCAGAGGCAAAAAACGTATTACGGGGAAAATTGTAAAAGAAGGAATATGAAAGGAAAAAGGGTTATTTTGTTTGTGTTCAATAGTGTATGGGTAGGATAGGAAAGAGTATGCAGATAGTAATATGACTAAAAAGAAGGCAAATCAAAATCTATGAGTTTTTTCTCTTCCCCTTTACAGATCACAGAGAAATATGCGTTTTTGCCACGGGAGGCAGTAACGAAATTTCTGCTACAATGCATGGATTGTCAGAAGAGAGGAAGTCCCGGAGGAGATAGCAATGGAAACGGAAAACTCCTGGTTGACAGCTCTCCCTCACCTGATAGCACACAGACGGGATTGACTCCCGCTCCCGGAACGCCGCCAACTCCAACCCGAACTCCGACTCACACTCCAAAAGCGAGAAATACAAATTCCACAACTTCATCTTCGACTCCTCGAAAGAGTAAGAGTCCGCCTGCTTTCGATGTTAATTTCAGCCTGCCCTTCACAACTACCTACTTGAGACAGCAACAACAACAAATGAAGCTTCGCCAAGGATTTCCACCAGCAGCAGCAGATCATCAAGATGATGATGATGAGGTAAGCTAAGCCCCCTACTATTCTCCACAATATTTCTGTTTCCACGCTTTGCTTTACTTTCTTCTAATCTTGCAATGCTCTACTTTCTTCGCATCCCATTTTCCTTCCTACATCCTGCCACGCCGCTGAGCCATGAGTGCCTCTTTAATCTGCACTACATGCCAACATGGCAAATGGAAAGGATACACTATTAAACTGAGGACTGCTCCTAAGGATGCAGATACGTCACACTCATATTCTGGGTATATAGCTCCAAACTCTTATATTGGTATACTACGTCCATAATATTTCACATAAAATTTACTCTCACCCTTTACATACCCTATACTTATGTCCTATATAAGAATAAACTTACTTTATATTACAGCAATAAAATTCTCAACTACATAGTAACCTACTATATGTTATACATACCAACATGTGTATGTACTTATAAGTATCTGATGTGGATGTGATGTGAGTACAAGTACAAATGCACTTACTTATCAACTAAATATCCCAACCTGCTAAAATACACGTCCACACGTTGGCGTTCCATTATTCTAGTCTAGTGAGAGCGAGGCTACTGATACAATGTATGTACATAGTAGTACTTACTTTTCTAGAGACAAGTCTTTCAAGTTACATCCCACCCATTTCATTCCATCTACTTAAGCTAGTATGCTACATGCTATATGGAATTCCCGTTCTTCTTAGACTAGAATACAATGCATTTATGCCTTTGCTAACTTTCTCTTCACATAATATAAACTAAACTGGAACTGGCTTGTCTGTGTTCAGTTCAGTGTGTCTATCTCTATATTATATTGGGTACTCATCCTTTAGTTTACTCATCCGTGTATATAAATGGATGTAAGTTCCTTGTATACAGGAGAAAACAAGGACACTGTTACAACCACTTGGGTCTGTACACACATTTATGCAGAGTAGAACTAGAGACAGCAGACATTCATCTGAAGCAACTATTCCTACCGCCACCACTTTATTTAATTGCAAATGATCGCTCTTCCCTTCTCTTTCTACGAAATGTATTCGCTCAGCTTTCCTTTCTCCACTCAGTCAGCTCTATTCTATTTTACTTTTCTCCGATGCTGACTACTCTACTTTGTGCGGATCTATTTCTCTGTACTCTACATACATACTCCTAGATTTATATAACAAGGCAACAATTCATTTACTTATGTGTACTTATGTATGTATACGGTTTTTATGTTTCATCGTGTACTTACTTACTCCTACTAATCGTCTGTATGATCCATATAAATTTTGCTACACTGTCTACGTTTCATATCTCCACTTTATATGTACGTGGATAAGGATGGATCAGCAACTACAACGTAGAAACATGTACACGACAAGAAAGTTTCATTGCTCGTTTCGAGGGAAACATTCTAAGCAAACTACAGAGTAGTACTTAAGTTTTTGGTAGCCAAATTTCATACTCTATTACGTAAATACCGTAGTACAAATATAACTGTGGGGAGGTAGCTTAGTTCTCATGTTCAAGTTTATGCTTTTTACGCAATCTGTAATTACTTGTGTATAAGCCTTTTAGATTGCTTTATATTTACCAAGGCAAGAAAATAAATAGTTTACATATTATAGATGTCGTATCTAAGTACTTACTAAATAAAGGGGCATGAGTGTTTTGGTTAGCGACAATTTTGGGTTTACTCTTTACTGTGTTCCTTACCTTTACCTTAACAACTCTGCTACTGTACTTATGTACATTTAAACGTAGTGACTACAAATACGTGTGAAAGCTAAACTTTCTTTGCTTTACTTTTTTCCTTACGTTCACTCTAGAAGGAAATAATGTAGACTGTACTGTACGACTTGCCATGAAGGTTGTAACATTGTAGTATGTAGTGCCTATTCTAAGTTGCAAATAAAAGTTAACATCCCCACACAACTTGGATGTTGGATGGGGAAGGGCGTAGATACCTATAGGCGTAGAAAAGAGAGGAACGGGAGAAAGCGAAGCTGAAGTAAAGTAGTGAAAGATTTTCTGCCAAGGTAAGGCATTCTAGCAAAAGAGAGTGAGAGAGCTAACTTTGTTTCAGCGTCAATTCCAAACGAAAGTAAGTCTCCTTCGACTCGGCTGAATTGACTTGACTACTAATACATACATAAAGGCACTTCTATACTTCTCTACAGCCTACACTAAGGTAAGTGAGGTAGATGTAGTTCATATACTACCTACTACCTACATAAGTAAAGTAGAAGTCTTTCTAACGATAAGAGAACATTTCCCTCCTGGAAAACCGGATTGCATGAAGGCATTGATCGGGTCGCTCCTTTCGTTCGGTTCACTTCAGACTTCAGTAGTTTAGTTGCTTGCAAGTGCAGGCAACTAAAGGCAGGGAGGACAGGGACAGATTTCCGTAGATATATTCCTTGTGTGTTCTGTTCTGTTGTATGAACTGAGTGCTGAGCTTCTCTCTCTCTCTCTCGCTCCCACTACTTACTACTTACTTGCGTTTTATTTCTCTACAGCCCATATACTCTATGTCAATGTGAAATGGTAAGTATATTATATTACCTAGAGGCAGAGGATAGCGATAGGTACATATGTATGAAGGAGGGTTGCTAACGTAAGTTGAGTTAGTGCTCTACTCTGTGCTATTGCTATTGCTATGCCGGTATGGTGAATTGGTGAGTGAGATCGCATCAGAGTCGCCGAGTTAGTTGCCGTCGTTCTTATATTATTTCCTTTCTACTTTGGTACACTACATACTTACATAGGGAACTTGAATATGGAACTCTCTCGCCGACTCCATGGCACTGGTACAGATATTCTGTATTATATTCCAGAATCTAGAGATCCATTCTACTTCCTTCTAACTTACTTTAATACAAGTAGGCTCCCTTTCATTCCCTTACCTCTAACCCAAACCGAGACGCAGACATAACATAACCAAGGCTTCAAGTCCTCCTTTTACAATACAAAGGTACCTACTACTACCTACCTACTGGAATATGTAAGCGAAGGGAAAGTTGCATGATGTGATGTGGTTTGGTTTGGTTTATTGTGTGCTATACTTTATGTACCCACTGCAAAGATAAGTAAACATATATAATATGTATAATACAATGTAGTAGTCGTGTGTGCACATATCACATTGCTGGAAACAGGAAGCTAACCACGAACAACGAAGTACAGTGCACTACATACACACAAAGTTGTATGTGCATGGCATACCTACTTATGCAGCACGTATTTTAGGAGTAACTTTCTACAAAACGTACATATAAGAAGTATACCGGTATAAGAATTCAGATTCAGACAATATTAATGGTGGGTGGATATACTTACAACTTAGGTTTGTGTGTTAAGTTATAGGTAAGCATTACCGTGTACTTACTACTTGCCTAAAGATAGTGAATGTGTTCGTATATTTCTATACGATTTGTACTTAAGGAGATGGTAGAAAGACTTCTCTACCATATACTATTATTTGTAGTAGTAGAATTGAGGAGCAGAGCAGAACTCTGCGTTTAGTTGGGAAAGGAAGTCGGTCAGCGGAATGGCAGCTGAATCTGTAATAATGATGGAGAGGAGGTGCAACTCGACATGAGCCACCAGCTCATCTTTCCAAACGGAGCTTTTGCCTTCCCTTGCATTGCTCACTCTGTATGTATACATGCGAATGCTTTATAGCAAAGTAATTCTTGCTTATTCTTACTTATACATAGGTAGTATCTGTAGCATACACGTAATATTTATGTGCTATATCCAAATCCAAGTCGAAGGAAGGAAACCAGAGCGAAGCTACAGCTACAACTACTTCCAAGCCAGACCAGCACCAGGAGAACATCACATCAGCAAGCAACCCTAACCAAACCAAACTCTTGCTAAACTTCTATATGTATTTATGTTCTTTGGTTCCCTACATATGTATTAGTTAGTGCTAAATAGCAGTCCAACTTGTACCATACACTGCGTAATAGTAATACTTCGTCTTCCTTACTTTAGTACCTAGGGCAGACAGACCAGACCAGACCAGACCACCATGCATTATGTATTACTACATCAAAATCAGATTCATCCAACCATGAATTACATCTTGATATAGGGAAGCTTATTCCTATGTAGGTACATTAATTTCATACTTAGATTCTGGCCTGCTAAGTAGTTGTGAGATAGTTATTAACCAAAAGGAATGAGATCCTGCACTAAGGACGAATGAGCGAGCGAACACTTTCACTCTCTCCGATGATTTCTAGGAACGCAGCCTTAGCAAAGACTCGCTTTCCATTTCCAACATCTCATCCCTTTCTCGCTTCGGTCGCCCACTAGATCTTCTATGCTAAATAAATGTGCTACAAATACCTACCCGTTCCCACTCCACTTGTACATATAAATCTCCTGTGTATGTATGTATGTATTTCTTGTAGCGAAACTGCGTTCTGTTCACATCTGAATGTCTAGCAAACACACTCACTCTGTCAGACTCAAACGTATCTGGAATTAGTTCGTTCGCAGAGCAGATCTCTGTGAAAAGGATGTTATTATACTGGTCCTGAGTCCTGGTATGGCAGGCCAGGCCAGGACTATGATATTTGAAGCATAACGTATATGAAGAAAGGAACATTATACTTAGACATTTGTATACTTATATTCAATCCAATCCAGTTCAGTCAGCAGACGTCCTCTCCTCTCTTCTCCCGTATCCATGCATCTATCTCCATATCTACTAGAGAATGTAGAGCCAAGCCGAAGGAAGGAAAAATGGCGGAAGTGAAGGAACCCAGGATTTTGTGAACAAGATTGATTTGATGCTTTGCGGGGGAAATGGGCAACCATTCCTACGTTCCTTATCCTTATTCCTCTCGTCATCCGTTTCGCTTCGTCCATCCCATCCATCCATCTATCCACCCTGCATGTACACACATAAGTACATACGTAGATATATGTAACTTTACCTTTATGGTACAAACTTCAATTGTGTGTTCAGGCATTTGTATGTAGTGTCCTGTCCTGCCCTTCTCTCCATATAGACTTTCCATCTCCATCCTTCTCTACTGCCTACTGATACATCACTTCCCAAGACAGAGCATCGCAGCTATTTTCTTTACTACGCTCTAGAACCTAAAAACTTCATCCATTTCATTTGAAGCCAAGCCATGCCACGCCAAATCACCCTTACTTACTCACTACCCTATCACATCGGAGTTTTTCTTATGTACTTATGTAGCTACCGCAGTAAAGCAAAGAAAAAGAATTGAAATCCTATACAGTAACGTCACAACGGGATCCAGCCCAGTATTGAAGAATCTATATATCTATACAGTAATGATATTGTTCTGCAAACGAAGGAGAACTGAAGTTAGCAAAAATGCACCTAAAAATAGGGAAATAAATACTTACATACCATAGCAGGATAGTAAGTTATACAGATATGTACTATATAGAAGGAAGCACCATACATACAGTATGTTGTGCACTGTATTGTATATATATATGGCTTGTGCTGTTGCTTTTGCTTTGCGAGTTCAATCTCCATCCAAGTCCAGAGTGCAGTGCAGTGAAGCCGAGTGAGTCTCTATAGCCATTTTGAGGGATACACAAGAGAATCTGTTACTTTCTCGTTTCTCTCCGAGTTCCCTTCAGATGAGATGAAATGAGACGAGATGAAGTGACACAGAGACAGGAGTAATAGAACCTTCGGCTGCACTACTTCCACTCTCTCCTTTCTATTTCGACTGCCTTCTCTATTCTCTCTGCTCTACTCAACTCATGGATTGCATTGTATGTGAAGCAATAGGAGTAGGAAGTAAGTCTGTCTAGAATCTAGAGGAGAAGAGGAGAGAGAGAGAGAACATTCAGTTGAGTTGAGTTGCCAACGGTTCGTTGATTACCCGTTTGTAGCCAACTCCGACAACGACTCGGCTTTCCTTTCCTTTAACATTTCCATGTATCATACAATAGACCCACTCACTCTCACTCCAACTGATCCAACATCCTTGCTTTCAACTAAACTCTGTGCTACAAATCTACAGATGCAATGCTCTCTCTCTCTCTCTCTCTCCGAATAATATATATCTTCCCTCACATTCATATTAGGTAGTATAAGTAAAAGTAAAAGTAGTAGATGGACTATGTACCATACCACTCGAGACTCTTATATAAGTATTTAATACTATCTTTCTATAGAGTGTTCATATAATCTGCAAAAGTACATTACTTCTCGTAAGTAGAGTAGAGTAGTATCTGAAATTATAGAGGAAACCAAAGAGCAAAGCACAATCTGAGTTCTCTGGGTTTATTTCCTTTCCTCTCCGTTGCTACGTACTTATTTCCTATTTCAGTAATACGTGTGTATGCTGTACTTATGTTATGTTGAAGGCTAGTGTTCTCGTTTCTCTCTCTTTAGCTACTTTAGTCTGTCTAGTCTACTCGGCTCTGCTCTGGTTCTGATTCCCTCGTTTGGTTTCTCCTTTATCTTTAGTTTCGTCAATCCCTTTGAGTTTTCGGTGTTGTACTTGTACTATGATGGCAATGGCTCTAGAAACTCAAACCGTACTTATATATAGGCACAGCAGTACTTTAACACATGAGTTTATATATTCTGATGGTTTACCTTACTGAGGAAGTATATATGTATAGTATGTAGTGTTTACTATTCACCTACTACTTATAGGAACCATAGTACTTACTTACTTTCATACATATCAGTCTTTGTATGTAATAGATTGTGGTTTTGTTCCTTGCCTTCACAACCAAGTTTGGAGGATAATGACTGGAGTCGAAGGAAGGAGCTCTTGATTTATCGAATACGAATAGGACTCGGAAGCCATGGCCATGAGTATATAACAGTAGTATCAGAGGAGTGAAAAGTGTATAATCTACTACCATATAAGTAAGACACATAATAAGTCAACTCTTTATACATATAGTAGAAATAGAAACTCATCTGTCCCTCACTAAGCTAAATTCTGTAGGTAGTAAGTTAGTAGGTAGTCTCCAGTAAAATGGAAACAGTAGGCGAGTGAATAAGTAGTGAGTTGGCTTGACTTTGACTTGACTACATTGCACTTGTAGGTAGGAGGTAATTCACAAAAGTATATTTACAACGGGTAGTTAGTTAGAAGGTAGTTTAGCAGCTTTCTGAGTTTCCGAGCGATTTAGTAAGTGAAGAAGTATGTATAGAATAGTCAGCGTGTTAGTGTTAGGATAGTAAGGAATGGAATGAGCAGTTCTATGGGACACACGTAAACTGAATCGTGCATAGCAGATATCTGAAGTTCTATTTCAGATATCTGCTAAGTAGCCAAGCCAGATAGTTTTCCTTTCATTGGAGCAGAGCTAGAGTAGGGAATGGAAGCAATGTCAAAGCAAACCAACTCTCATCAATTTACAGTCAGCTGCATACGCAGTCACTCGTCCCTTTACACCACAATGAGAGTTTACTCCACGTACTTACATCCTTCCTTTGCCACCTGTCATTAGTTCCGCTCCTCTCCTCGACAATTTCTTTTTCAGCTAGTCGAGTTAAGTTGAGGGAACGAAAATCTTATAGGTACTAATTCTTTCACTACCCCATAATATCTTTAACTGTATTT
Organism: Tomocerus mixtus; assembly: GCA_034694165.1. Taxonomy (NCBI): domain Eukaryota; kingdom Metazoa; phylum Arthropoda; class Collembola; order Entomobryomorpha; family Tomoceridae; genus Tomocerus; species Tomocerus mixtus. Next base: position 4,143 of record JAQFYC010001828.1, on the reverse strand, counting down.
AGGATTTAGATCATTCTCTCATATAGTTACTTACTACTTACTAAATAACATTCGTTAATTTACCATGTATAGTTACCTGCTAAGCGCACAAAGTTAGGAATGAAACAAAATAAGTATACGTTAGGTTACACTGGCTCCCCTTTGGAAACCTACTAAATTGGTAATATAATGGTATTCAACCAAACCACCAGTGCATATACGAGTAGTAAATCGTATGTGTGAGCACACTCCTGCTCTTATGCCTACTTTTTACATAAACCATCATCATTATCCAACACGTGCATCTGGAAATTTAATTAATGAGCCGCAACATTGTGTGTGAACTAAAGGAGACTTATCTACAGCACTTGGAGTGTCTCAATGCATGTATATGTATTTACAGATAAACGTGCATAACACAAAAATACGCACTCTTCCTCAAACCTTTTTAAAACACTTTTTTGAGTCATCAGCAAATAGCTGTAACTCCTACTTACGTGTGAACAATATTTGCCTATGAGCTACTGCATTTCAGTAGTAGGTAGCGTTTTACATATCTGACGGAAAGCCATTCTTATTTTTGGAATCGGAGTATTTTTTTTCAATATTATTATTGTAGATTCTATAAATATATTGAAATGTTCACCGAGCGCTAGGGTGGCATGTGTTAAAAGGCCTTACGGAATTTTGAGTTTCCCCATGATTTTACAAAAACGGAGGGTGCTAGAAAAATATGGGTTTCAGATTTCCAAACTGCAATTTACTGAGTTTCATGTCACACTTTATTATAACATTTTAAGAAGTGTGTTAATGCTCTTAAAGAATTTTAAATAAGTAAAGTCATTTAACATGGGATTAGGTAGACGATTGAAGATTCTATCCCGCCGCTGCGACTTATGCTACTTTTACGTGTATTTTAGATGAGAGTCAGTTGACCGACAGTCGATGTCGCTTTACTCTCTTGCACTCTCTTTTCCTAGTCTCAGAAATTGTTTTACCGATGCACTATTTAGTTTTGCTTAACATTTTGCATGTCCGCTTTCCGTTTCGCCTTTTCTGATGTTCAGGCAAAATACTTTCGTCTGTGGATAAAACAGGCCGAACGGTATTCTTCACTTGATAATTTATACCATTAACCACAACGATCGAGATAATTGATGTAGTAAGTAGGGGATGATGAAATGTTATTACATTTATTGACAATAATGTATTGTAGAATGTATGTAGTGTGGAAATGAAAAAAGTCAAATCAAATCAAACCAGGCATCCTAATATAATTAGAATGGATAGAGTCATTTGTGCAGTCATGTGGTGTTGTATAGAGAAGGGAAGGGTACATTTGCGATTCGTTCATGTTGACTCATCAGATCATTTCATCACATCACATCAAAATTCGCTTTTATTCACCAAATGGTAACTTCCATACAAGTATGCAGTACTACATACTTATAAGCTTGGGGATGTAGATAGATATGGAAAAGCTGTGAGAGGACTGTAAATAGGAAGTTACACATAACACCAGATAGAAACTCAACTGCTGTGTATTAAGTAATGCATGTAATACTATAACTGGACTGGAAGTGAAAGGGTTCGTTTGACTGACATCAGAGTAATTGTGTAGGAGGGATGTTTTCTATAGAAGTCTTGTCTAGAAGCAGTCATCAGCCTCGCACACATGTCCCATTAGGTAACGTACACTCTTTAGACTTCTCCACTCTACCCGTCTGCCAGCCAGTCATTTCCCTTTCGTCATTGTCACCCAGCTCTAGCTCCAGCGTAGTCTAGTTCATTCACTGCACTGCATACTGATATAACGTAGGTGGTAGGAGTACTAAATCTAACTCCCTTTCCCATTCATATTTACTAAAGATACTTATAGTGTTCAAATATATATTTTTAAAGTTATCACAAGCTAAATGAACAATCCTGCGTAGGTTTTGTCGGTTACCACTACTCATTATGTTAAAATGTAACTTAACATAAGGGGTTTCAATTCAGACGAGACTTTGTTGTATTGCTGTGCTTTAACATGCAAAAGAAATGTTATATAAAATGAAGGTACAACATGCGAATTTCATTTACTATACTGTACCTATAAAGAGTGAAAGCAGACTTTCCTGACTGTATTTTGTATATATCTATGCACATACTTAGGTTTGCTGTGTAGCTTTAAGAGAACATAGTTAAAGGATTCTACTCTCGACTTTGTATGTATATTCGAGAATACGGAAGGTATCTATACAATGTAATATGTATTCTGTCTGTCTATACCATGGTCTGGCGATGAGCTGTTCTTCTCTTATGTTTTGTAGTGGTTTACTATGAGTTGAGTTGACTAGTGAGTGTAGAATGTAGTGTGTCGTTTGAGGCAATGATGTCGAGCTGAGACTCCCACTGACTCTGGGAGACGAGCAAGACTACGAGGAGAGGACTATTCAGTTTTCGTTGGTGGAGAAGTTTCCATAGAAATGGAAGCGGGTCATATTGGTCTCAGCAGGGAATAGTGTATACCCTTCTGTCCTGAGCAAAATCATCTTATTCTCTCTAATGAACGCGGCTGTCTCACTCTCTTCTGTTGTGGATCTGCTGGATTGGATTCGTTCGTCTGCCTCTTCTCTTTCTCTCATCTCACTTTGTTTCGAATCCTTCTCCTCTCTCAACCAACCAAACCAGTCAAGCCAAGTCAAGCCACCATCCTATAGTTATATTCTATATACCTTATACATAATACATTGTTTCATGTACTTATATGTATGTAGTGAATGAAAATGGTTCGGTTTGGCCTTCTCTGGTTCTACAATCTACAAACCAGGAACATACATAATATACATACATAACACGAATGCGAATGCTCATACTTTACTCTCACTCTGTGTATATGTACTGTAGTTAAGACTATTATGGCATCCAGTTGCTACTTTAGTTAGCTCAAAGGAGTTGGTGGTTTGGTTAGCTTGGCATGGCTTGCCTTCGCCTTCCCTTCCTGCCTTCACCAGGGTTTCCTTTCCTCTTGCTTTCTCTTCCTTCTGCTCTGTTCTTCAGCCAACTTACGTACACGATTAGAGTTGAGTTGAGCTCTATGAAGAGCAGACTCCTAAGTACGTACAGATATACTTACTTCAGTTATAAGGTTATATTATGTACGTATGTTACTTTAGACTTGCAAGATGCATACTGCTACATACCGAAAGATAAGACCTAAGTATGTATAATATAAAGTAGTACACATTGGATATAGAACTTTGCCGTACATAAAGTAATAAGATGAGGAGAGTGCGGAGTAGAAGTGAACATTTCTCATGCATTCAACTTTCTCGTCGGTATGTCATTTAGCGTTAGTCTATTCTCTATAGACTGGCAGATAGACTAAAAGTGAAGGAGAGGAGACACGATGAGAATGAGACAGACAAACAGTGCGCTACTATACTATAATTGTATCATCATATATGTACGCTAAAGAAAAACACGCATATACTCGTACTATAAGTAGCAATTCTTTGCGTAGTAACACATTATTTTGTTTGAACAAGGCAAATATTCATGTGTACGTGAGTTTACTGTGTGGGAGTATGTTTGTCGTGGTATAACTATACGAAGACCACTGCAGTACATAGATACAAATAATAATTATACAGGACAAAGTACAAACTACTTGTCCTTGCGTACAGTCAATGGGGCACTGTCCTCTGAGCTATTACTTACACAACACCGCACTTAATTTAGGTACTAAATAGAAGTATACAATAGTAGAAGCAAGTCTACGTAATTATCTTTCGACAGCTTTCTCCGAGAACTTTCCTTGTCTCTCAGCAGTACACTGTGTGTATGTAAGCATCTCTATGTATGCTTCCCAGTTAGATTAGAAAAGGCATAAGAGTCCACATATTATGCATTAGTTTTGCTTTGCTCTCAAAAATAAGTAGAGCTCCTTGCTTTCACTCTTTTGTAAATTCTATAAAAAAATATGTGCAGAGAAATTACACAGTATATATTTTGTACGTAAGTATGCAGTATGCACGTATGCATCAGTTGGCATCAGCCCAAAATCAAAATCCAGTAGCGGTGTGCTTAGATATTACTAGTTGGATGCAAGGTAATAGAAGTATATACTGATAGAGGTACGGTCAATGTGGCCTTAGTTACCCATGCAAAATATTTTTTGTC
>JAQFYC010001827.1:0-30273 GCA_034694165.1 Tomocerus mixtus | reverse complement strand
AACATGTCTACCATTTTTATTCCACTTGCTCCGGTGACCTGCAATTTTTCCCCGAATTGCCTTCTAGTCACCCTTAACCAGAATAGTTTACATTGAAAAGAAAACTACCTTTCTCATAATCGCAGACTTTACTAAATTTGTGAAACAAAATATACAATTTTTATCCGTCGACATAAAAATATAAGATAGAACTTACCTGTAATATTCTTCAGTAATAACAGTAGCTAAATTCTGATTAAATTCTTGAATATCCGCGAAACTTATGGTTAGAGTATTCCTCTCTGGCTTAATTAAGTTTCGAGCGTCATTAAGGTACTTGGGTTCAACACCATCCTCGGATGCAAAACTATAAACAATAAACAAAAAATAAAATTAGCAATTTAATAACTCAAATGATTCTTAATATACTCACTGTTCGTTGGAATACAATAGACGATATGCCCTCGCCCTGTCAGCTGACCCTCTTTTCGTATCTACAGTGAGACGACTGCGAGTGTTAGGCAGCCGCAAGGAGAACACGTCGCTCAGTAGAAACGAAAAAGGGACAGGATGACAGGATACATCGTCTATTATTGTATTTGCTACATACTAGAGTATATCCCTTTTTAATTATATAACTTTTAACTATATCAACTATAGATGATAGACAACAAAATAATGTTTTATTACTCTTGTAAGAAATCTTGGAACAATTTTTGACATCTTTCACCAATTTCGTCGGCAACAAGTTGTCGTCCCACAACTGGCGCAGCAACATCCATGATTCAAATGTTTTTCAATAACTGCAAAATTTCTTTCTAGATCAATTAAATAAAAGGTGTCAATTAGCATTTTGTATACAAATAATTACATCATTTACGTAATACGTAATGCCAAGTGCAGCACCCTAATCCCTGACACCTGAACATTATAAACCCAAAATTAATTAAATTACTAAATCGACACAAATATAATGGAGAATGGAAAGTTGACACTCCAGTAGCCAAAATGTAATTATGTAATTAATTACCTTAGACGATGGTCCGAAAAAATTCTGGAAGACTGGAACTTGTTTTTGTTTTGTAAAGCAAATCCAGGAGACGATCTTGCTGGAACAACTAAAAAGAACACAATGAGAGAGACAAAGAGTGAAATCCTACACACACTGACTTGAAAGATGAAATTCACATTCACTTGCGGGCTCCACTTTAGCGCTCACAATACTTTACCGCTCTTGTCATTTAACTCCGCCTTTTTGTATACGTATGTGTACAATAGAAAAATATTTACATATACTTGTATGCGATATTATACTACTCTGCACTATACACGGTAATATAATTCTGGGAAAGCATTTGAGATTGTCATTTGTACATTTACTTGTGACTAGCCGACGTGGCAAATTTCAATTCCATTGCTTATGTGTTCATGTGTCAGAAAAGTCAAAGCACAAGCCGAAGATTGCATTAATTATTATCTTTCGGCTTTTGTTGTCATCAACAAATCAATAACTTTTTAATTATCGCCCTTAATTAACAGCTTTAACGACCGGTTAATTTGTCACTGTATAATTTTTGTCTTCCAGGAGTAAACCCTCGATTTGGAAACATTGCAGACTTCAACCAAGCACCAGTTGATTCGAATCAAGTTACAGCTTTTTTTCGGTAAGGCCGTAAGTCAAAAAAAGATGATACCTTTATTTTTATTACCGTTGTAATAAATATAGTGTAATTATTAGAAAGGGCTGTTTAAAGCAATTATTACGTAGATGTTAGTTGTAATAACGCCTACGATTAGCTTTTGAATTTGACACATCTGTCATCTGTAATCAAAATAATACATCATAATCGCTTGATCGCTAGGTGAAAGACAAACTGTCCATAGGAATTATAGTGTCAAGTGTCACCGTCATAATCAAGTGAACGTATGACATATTATAGCTTTTTAGTAATGTCATAATAATAATATGGGGTTATTTATTTTTCCAGATACGGTGGACTGGAAACTGAACGAAAGGGAGAATAGCTGAAAAAAACTAAAATTAACTTAAACTTAATCTAAAATGTAAATGTGCGCACCAGTCCAATCTAAATTCCAATCGTCATATCATTACGTCATTACTGTATCCATTACAACAATAAAATAGTGGAGATCAACCATTTTGCTTTGTTGTGAACCATTTTACACCAATCTCTTTCAAAAATGAAAGCCTTCCTTTATTGGGTAAGTTTTTATAGCATATTTTTATTTGGACAATTTGTACGTACTTCCATAGTATTTATATCCATTTTCCAAAACAAATAGGTAGCACTACTAATACATAATAGTAATAGTTAGGAAATTGGAAAAATATTGCTAAAAACTTACTTTTTGTGTACAGGTGGTGTTGCTCGGAGTCATTCTAGCTCCTGCAACAGTAAATTCCAACAGTTCTAAGAAGAATAAAATAGTCATTAGCGATCTGACAGATGTAAAAGATTGGAAGAAGCTCATAAAGAGCAAAACTAATGTTCTAATTTGTTATGGAAGTGGGAGAAATTCGTTTAGCCATAAGAATATATTAAACTCTCTTAAGGAAGTCGCAGAGCTGGTTCGTGGAATAGGGACTATTGCTATAGCTGACTGTGCCGGGTAAGTAAAAGACAAAAGCAATTTAGTAATTTTAGTAGCAAGGTTTTCTAAAATATATATATACTTATATATTATATGTACTTACTAAGTAAGTAGGTATTAGAGTTATCAAGCTAATTGCGTAAATTAAGTACGTTATATAATATGTTTTAATGCCTGAGGCAATTGTCGATCTTTCCAATCTAAGTATATTATTGACTACAAAACTCATTTTGCCAGTAAATAAACCAAAATGGATATTTTGTTTACGTTTTTTTTGTTTAGTTACACGTACATATTACGGCCACCCATGGTACTCAGTTATTATTTTCATAGAGTTTTTTAGTTATTATTCTTAGAATTTTATGGTTATGGTTTCATGCTTTAATGTAATACTACTTGTGTGATTTGGTAGGGAGGGTAAAAAGCTGTGTAAAAAAGTGAAAGCTTCCCCCGCACAAGGTCAGTTTATCATGAAGCACTATCACAATGGCGAGTTTAACAAGGATTACGACAGAGCTGAAAAAGTGTCATCCCTTGTTAATTTTATGAGAGATCCAACAGGAGATCTTCCTTGGGATGAAGATGAAACTGCACAGGATGTAGTACACTTTCCAGATTTGCCTGTAAGATTACTTTAACATATTGAAGACTTTTTCTTGTGATATTCAATATTATGAATTTATTAGTTGTACAATAATATAACCGTGGTAATTTTCTTACTGTAGAGCCTCTTGAAGCTGGTAAAAAAGGAAGGCACTAGCGGTAAGGGAATTCTGGTTATGTTCTATGCTCCTTGGTGTGGCTTCTGCAAAAGGTGAGGTTATCGTAAAAGCCATCTTGCGTTTTTTAATGCTTCACAGCTCAGATTATTCTAATCTTCATAACAATAAGTGATCATTTTATATCAGTTACATTAGTATACTAACAGTAACAGCTCTTCATGTTTTATAACCATATTTATAGGATGAAACCTGATTATGCTTCAGCTGCTAAAGAGCTTAATATAAAGGATGAGGGCATTATCGCTGCCATTGATGTAAATAAACCTGAAAATGGAGCTGCTAGACAAAAGTACAATATCACAGGCTTCCCGACTCTGTTGTTTTTCAGGTGAGCTATTTAATTTCATTTGGCCATTCTTTTGACATTATTTCTACAAAATAAAGGTGATCGTAAAATTTAATCCGCCATTGGTATTTTATTTATATTGTCTACACTCTGTATTTTTATAGAAATGGACAAATGCGACAATCATATGAAGGTGAGAATACGAAAGATGGTATCGTCTCCTTCATGAGAAATCCAGATGCTCCTCCTGTGGAAAAGCCAAAGGAAGAGGAGTGGGCAGATGAACCCAGTGAAGTTGTTCATTTAACGACAGATTCCTTCGATACATTTATCAAGGTAACTTGGTATTAAAAATAGATTATGCTGCTAACATTAACCTGAAGATTAGTAGACTTAAAAATGTATTGTGTACATATCATGTTACTTATAACGGGAACTTACTTATTTTATTCTAGGAGCATCCATCTGTGTTAGTAATGTTTTACGCTCCGTGGTGTGGACATTGCAAGGTTAGTTTCGTCAATATTTTACAATTTACGATTTTAAAGAAATGTATAGATGGTAATTTGGAATATACATATGTTTGTAATATTGCAATATTGGAGTTGAGATTTATAATTTATAATTATTTGAAATTTTTAGCGAATGAAACCCCAATATGTGACTGCGGCGGATCAACTGAAAAGTCTTAAGGTAACGTGGATGATATATTTCAGTTTTTAATACACGTGCAACAAATATTGTTTTTCCAAAATTATTACCAAAGCTTGTATATTTTGGCAAAATATACAAGCTTTGGTAGCTTCATGTCTAACAGAATTTTTCCTACTTACAATGTTTACTCTGTCCGCGACTCTAGTAATAACTTTAAACCAGTCTTCAGTGTACAGTGTACCGACATGACAATTACTAATACTTTTCCATACAAACAGGTGGAAGGAGTATTAGCAGCTGTGGACGCCACAAAAGAGTCTTCATTGGGAAAACGGTTGGATGTAAAGGGTTACCCAACTGTGAAATACTTCCGAGATGGAGAATTGGCATTTGATGCTAATGTGCGTGATGAAGAATCTATAGTTAGCTTCATGAAGGATCCAAAAGAACCTCCTCCACCTCCCCCACCAGAAAAGCCGTGGAGTGAGGAAGAAACTGCCGTCGTACATCTAGACGAAGAAACTTTTAAAACAACTCTCAGGAAAAAGAAACATGCTCTGGTCATGTTTTACGCTCCATGTACGTAGTATTATTGGTTTTAATTTTATTATACAATATAGCTAATTTATGATGAATTGTACACGTTGTTTCCGTCCATATTTTCCATAACGTTTTGTAGCAAATAGAAAATACTACTGCTATTAATAGCAATACCATTCAGTTAGTGTGCCTCCAGATTTTCGGTAAAAGTATTCGCATGTATAACTTGATTTCGTTAGTCAGAAGTTACACAAAGTAGCAAAACTTAACAAAATGAAATAAATAGTTTGAGGTTCGTGTATTATGATGGCGGTGGTATAATGAAGCTCACAATTTTTCTTAATTACTTTCCTTTGTACTTTTTATAACTATGTGATAGATAGTTTATGAGCGATTTCCCTTTTAAACCACGGTATAATTTGAGTACCCACTTAATATGGTCGATGCTCTCACATTTAACACCAAAACCTCTTCCTTCAGATTCGTTAGGAATAATGTGGCTTGATCATTTGAACATTTCATTATGTGCTAAAGTTACAGGTTCAGATCATAGGTACTTGTAGTTTTTCCTTTTAAGAAGTGTTGGAAATTGATATTATAAATGTAACATCAGCATTCGCCGGTAATGTTTATTAAAATACGCGTCAGATGCAGACTACGTAATTATATTTCTACTAGATACATTACATGTACAATTTTCTATTGGATTGGAACAAAGCTTATTTGTTATATCGATTTATCCTAAATATAATTTTTCTTAATAGATTTTGCCTAAATGCTTTGATTTTGATTTTGATTTAATTTGTTCTGATAACAGGGTGTGGGCATTGTAAATCTGCTAAACCTGAACTATCAGCCGCTGCCGACGAGATGAAGGATGATCCTAAAGTTATGTACGCTGCTGTAGATTGTACACTGCATCAAAGTGTCTGCAATGTGTATGATGTTAAAGGCTTTCCGACTTTCAAGATATTCCATTATTATAACAAGGAAGAAGTGAGAGACTATGACGGTGGCAGAACGGTGAGAAATCCTTTCATCTTTAAATCACCGTTTTTGTTTATTTGATTATTTACTACTTCCTCGGCTTCCTGAGGCTATTATTGTCGTAGTAGTAAGCACTAGCATTAGTAGTAAGACAATGTAAAGCTCAATCTTTCATTCCTGGAAACCAACACTTTATAGTACTCCAGACTAATCAGCACTTCAGCACCCAGATTTAGCGACATCAGGATAACGTTAGTTGGCTTTTCCTATTTGTAGTAAACATGCATCCTACCCTACTTGAGTACCTAAACTATTACATGTCATAATTAGCTTACACAAAAGACTATTTTATCATTCAAACGGCTAATTTTGTAGGCATCTAAAGACCTTTGACCATTAATTGCTATTAATTTTGCTGATTATTGTAGAGATTAGTCTGTGCAAAGGTAAAAGATGAAAGGATTGAAATATTACACCTAGTTATGCAATGCTATTGTTGCCATAATAACTGCTTCGTGGTACACGGAATATTATGTAACCTCATTATTTATTTGAATTATTTATGAATGAAAAAATAATAATTTTAGCAATTAAATTTTTGTAATGCTTTGTAAGTAATTTTATATCAAGCGAATAGGCTAGATTTTGGCCAAATCAAAATATTTGGTGTCCTGTAAAAGAAACTTCAAGAATCATCATGTACTTTCAGATGTTCGTCGGGGTTTTTGAATTTCTTTCTGGAAAAGTAAGTAATGTGCTGTGTAGAACTGTAGAAAGCTAAGAAAAAACACTTTATGATTGTATCTCTGACACATTTAAAGGCATGTGGATTGTAATAGGTAAAGGATTGACTTTGCGTAGTATGAAATCAGATTCTTAGGACGAGAGATAATGTTGTATACCTTTAATATTTACCTTGGTTGGAGTGTTTCCCGTTTCCTCAATAAAATGGCATCAGGATTTAGGATGGGAATGGTGGTTCTAGCGGGAGTGCATACATAAACCTAATTAACTTAACATACATCATACATTGTATTTACTGTTTTACAGAAAGCAGCTTTCATCGAGGAATTTAAACCGTCATCTGCTCCCGAACATTGGTATGAGTATGCTGGACAAGAAAGCGTGGTTAAATTGACAGATCAAAATATTGACTCGTTTATAAAATCTAACGAGCAAGTTCTTGTCATGTTCTACGCTCCATGTAAGTAAACATATTACTAATTGTAGTTACTACAAGTTAGCGATTACTAGTAAAGCGTTTGTAGCGGTAGGGCTTTATATTAATACAGTTTTGCAATTTCTGACATTAAGTTCATTTCATACTTACCTATATTGGATTTTTGTTTTGCAGGGTGCGCTCACTGCAAATCTGCTAAGGTAAGAGAATACGAATATTTTGTGAGTATTAGAAAATTTGGAGAAGGATTCTGCTAAGGAAAGTGTATCTTAACCTTTTCTTTTTGTTATTTCAGCCGGAGTTTGCCAAAGCTGCTCATGTTTTGGAGAAAGAAGCTCCTAAGGCAAAAATGGCTGCTGTTGACTGCATCAAGTATCCTGCAGTAAGTTCTCTTGTTCTAATACGACGAGCGATACATGTTTTACGATTTTGCATTTGTTTGACGTATCATTTTCCCCTTACTCGCTGAATTCCCATTCTCTGGCTAAGTTCGGCTTCTTATTCTTATCCTTACTCGTGTACTACTTATTTTCTTGTTAGTCACAGTTCCAGTAACATTTTACACGTTTACTTCCACTCTCACGCTTGTAAAGATAGAGAATTCCATATTCTCAGGTTAACGCTAACCTTTCTCCTCGTGGGAATTGAATTGACAAAGCTATTGTTAAATTGTAAGCGTAGTAGTAGCAGTGAAACACTTAGAGAATGGGAATCAATCTAAGAATAAGGATGCCTTTGTTTAAGAATGACATGACACTTCAATTTAAAATCAACTATGAGTTTGGCATTTTTGCCTTGCCTTGTCCCTACAGAATTAAGTTGGAGTATTGTGTAGAATGTTGGATTGCACTTATAGCTTTGTGAGTGTGAATGGGAATAAAACGAATTTTGTGAATTTTCTCAGGTGTATGAAAGACATGATATCACTGGCTACCCAACTATAAAGTATTTCCGCTCTGGAGTTTTAATTGGAGAGTACCATCATAGACGCCGTGCTATGGACTTTGTCCACTTCATGCTTCGTCACCCGAAGTCTCGAGATGAACTTTAAGCTGGAGAGCTACTTTACAATCACATCAGCGAGCCGAAAATCATCGTTCGTAGGACCTTCATTCCCGTAACTCCAATTTTGCTTCAGTCCACAAAAATTGGTTCTTTTTGTACCGCACAATACGACAGAACAAAATAGGAACAAAAATTCGTCTAGGTCGCCTATCTTACTGTAATCGTAATATTATAATAATTCTCTAAATTTTCCAGTATTCTGTATAACCTGTACTTTGTTTTATGAATGACCAACTCTAACTAGATATATAATATATGCATATGTAAACATAGTATGCAACTTTCCATTACTAAATATAAGCTTTGAAAGGACACAATTAACCAATTTCTACCATGATCACCCAAAAGTGTTTATTCACTCCATTTCTTAATGGCTGGATGCAACAAGTCTAGTAATATTAGTATATTATGGCTGTCGCTTGTCCTTTTAGGTAGTTAATATTAACTCAATTAATTCCAAAAATATTTAACACTGACCAATCCCCCTTCCAGTATTAATGGATAATTAACTCCTTTCCCAAAAATTGAATACTAATCCAATCCAATGTAAAAGGTGATGTATAATCTGCTCAAATTGAAACTCATTAACTCATGTAGGGATAGTTGTGAAAATGCCTTCTGGTGCAATAACGTAAGGTCACAACACAATCTAATCGGTCGAACTTATAAGCCATAAGTGTAATGTAATTATTATAAATACTCTATTATGTCCTATCTTTATAGGAATTGATCAAGGATACAAACTTAAACACGTAGGTAATGTTTTCATGTTGTTAGCTAAAATAATATTTTGCTTTCGTGCTCCATGCACATTTTTGTTGTGAGCATGTACTTTAACAATAGGTATCCGTACTTTCCTCGAACTGCCACACTCACTCCCTGTCAAGTCACGTCAGCTTCAACAATAATTAGGTGGTTTGGTTTTGGTTAGCCCAGTCGGGACAATTATGTAAGCATGACTGTAGCAGCTTGATTGCTTGGAAACATATTCCAAATTCCAGTTCTAGCCAGTCAAAAACAAAAACATTACCGGGAACTGGAGAAAGTACGCTAAAGATACCTACTTAACTTATGCTGACTTAATTGTTTCAATTAAACATGAAAACATTAACAAAGTACCTAACAAAGTGATTGAAAGAAGAGATAAGATTCGTATCTTCGTTTTTCATTCCATTATGTAGATTCCATTATGAATTGCTATTATTATTAAATTTAATGATTAGCGTAGACTAATTATGCAACTCACACTGTTACAGCTACATCATTTTCCCTGAATGCTTAGCAGCTTCAACATAGCAGTGTGTTATTGTTATGTAATCGTAAGCAGCAGTCTAGTTTACTTATGGGGTATCTACTTTGCTATTTAATAATATACCTTTAGTATGTTTCATTCCTAAATATTGATGTATTTAATTGATGTTATACTACTTAGGTAATTCCTTGTATGTAATTACAAAAATTAATTTTTAGGCTACCTAACTTACTGAAATTCAGTCTGATGAGTCTGACCAACTACAGTAGCAAAAAAGTTGTAATAATAAATGTGCAATATTATCACTATTGTGTAGTGGGTTGTCTTCGCCGAGGGTTCGGAAAAATGGGGAAGCCCCTTCTCGATCTTTTGCTGAATCCGATGGAAGGTCTATGCAATTTTTGTGATTTATTATTTCCAAAATATTTCCATAACAGAACTATCCTAACCAGGAATATTCTGGGTTGGGGGTAACGAACTGCCTAACCCTTCTTCTTGACTGGGAAATCCATTTTTCGTGCACCCGGTCTTCGTCTGATATTTTAAGTAAATATTAATGTTAATGAACAATTAATAATATAATCTATGTTATAATAAACATTTAAATACCATTACTACCAGACTTACTTAAAAGTAATGTAGACTGCGTAATTTTTTTGCCTATATATGCAATTTACAGTTTGTACATTTTAATAATTTTGCAAATAATTTGTTATTACATTATGTGTGTACCTTAGTATATTGCGGATAAATTACTAAGGAGGATATTCTTTCAACGTGTGTGTTAAATAGAATTATTCGTATTTAATTGTTCTATCCTTCAAATCATTGATTTCATCAACTTAAAATACTGCCTACGTACTTGAAATACCATTAGAAATGTATTATAAGAATTAATGAATGTACCAACACCAACTTTAACCTTACCTCTACGTATGTACTACCTGTACGTACAATATTACCTGTGTAGTATATGTAATAGAGGAGTCATTATTAATGGACCATTTGCATGACTTTGTAAGCTAATATGATAACTAATCAACTTAATATAGGATAGGAATAAATACTTGCATAACTACTTATTATACCTGTACTAAATATACAACATTACTGTGAAACGAATAAACTGACAGCTTTTACTAACGCAATTTTCGTAAAAGTGTTTTTGTCCATTTGTCATCGCATCAGACGCAATTAAATGGAAAAGTGGAATTTGCTTTTCCCTTTAGTTTCTCTTCCACAATTCTAATCATATTATGAATGATGGTTTAATTGAAGGCGAAATGAGTGTGGGCGAACTTATTGTCTAGCCATAGCTATGTGCTCTTTACTTTACTACTCCCACAAGCTACTTACTTACATTTATGGTAGCATTAGCATTGCCATTCGTGCATCACTATGTAAATATGTAAATAAGCATCACAATAATGTGCACTTCATTTCATTTTAGTAGCTATTGACGTTTGTATTCGAAATTCGAATTCTATTATTGTTCTTATAGATATGTTCGAGTAGTACAGCAGAAAAGAGGACGAAATAATTCAACTGTTCAACTTGAGCGTTTTGTTTTTAGTAGGGAAACGAAGGCCAGCAGCCCAAAAGCCAGGGCGAGAGTGAGAATGAGATTTGAACCTAACCAATCATGAAAAATGAACTGTTTGTTTCTTTGTGAAGAAGGGAAATGGATGAAATGATGCATACTAATAAAGCTTGTGTTCTAGTTCTACTCTTGTGAACGGTAAAAGGAAAATGCAATTCGAGTTGAAAAGTTGAAAGGTTTAGTTTTGAAGTCTTTATTAGCACCAGACCGGCTTTTGAAAAATTGATTGAGGTTTGTTTTGGGCATTAGCATAGCTTTTGTTCGAGTTTTTTATTTTTGGTCTACTCGACTCTACAGCTAGGTGATGTTCTGGTATGTAAGTAGTAAGTAGGTAGGAAGTAATAATGCATTAGCAGTAATTTTATGACATTTTTGGTAGCAGGAGAAAAGTAGGAAGTGGATTAAGTTTCCGTAGCTAATGTTTACATGAGGTTTACCACAAAAATCCACTTCTGCTATTACTTACGCTACGTAAGGAAATGGTAAATAATCCAAGGAGAGAAAGAATACTAAAATCCTTCAGTGTTTAGCGAATCCGTTCTATGGTGTAATGTAACGTATTGTGGTTGTACGGTTGTATTTAGATATACGTCCGCCCGCCCGCAACTGTTCTCTAGTTCCATTCCAATTCCAGAGTTCCAGCTCCAAGCTACCCCACAGGAAGCAGACTTGGTGGTAGAAAGTAGGAAAGGGGATATGTGAGACTTTCACTGCGGGAGAAAGTCGTCCTTTCACCGGACGGATAATAATAAGTAGAACATATACCTACTAAGTAGTATTGTTAGGAGTCTCGTTTTTAATAAAATTTGGTATTCTTGTTACGGAAGCTGTTAGCATACTGAAACCTCTCTGAAAATTACTTACGTATTCTGGAAACAATTTCAAATTCTTAAAATCCTAGTCAGTTTAGACATTTGGTGAAAACCCTTTACTGTAATCTGTATTAAACGAGTAGAATATAATTACTGAAACACTTTACCATCAATTCCGTGTAATAATGAGTCATTCTAAATGTAGTAGTCGCATCATGAAATATTCCATGACCTTCTCGGGCCAGATCAGATGCAGATGAATGGAAATGGAATACAGATGAGACTTCTATTTGTATGACAAAGATATCTAATGAACTTGGTATTCTAAAAATAATTAATTTAATATGTATCTGGCTGGTTTACTTTTTCATACGGTGGACCGAACAGGACACTAATTGTAAGTTGCCTTTGTAAGTAAGCTGAGATGCCCATGAAGTTTCTGGTTCAGCTACAGTTTATGGAAAAGTTTTGAAAGATGACTACATAGTTCAGTTCTAAAAATGTCCAATGTCACAATGGGCAAAATTCAAAGGGTACTTACCGTCCACGTCTAACTTACGTACTTTGTTTATAATCCACATTCTAGTGACGTCCTACACACATAATTGACCCACATAATTGTAGCAAGCTCTTAAGTATTCCATTTCCCTCTTCTATTACATGAATATGACATCCTCCCACCCATTATCATTTTACATTTCTCAGAAGCAAGATTTACATTACAACTATGACTATAAATAAATAGCATTATTGCAATATTTGGTATATTTTTATCGCGGTCACGTTCACTTTCATTTTAAATCTCTCTGAAAAGCATGCTTACTTTCGTATAGTCAAAATAAAATGAGTGCATGTTTATGCAATGCAAAAATGTAATGCATACAATAGTACAATTCATGGTTCAGACAAACTTCGGTTTTTATAATACAGCACCGGAAGAGATTTAAGTTTACTCGAAGATGTGAAGACCTGCTGGAGTGTTTACTATGCATGCAGTCATAAATATGAAAGTAAGTCACTACAAAGTGTGTTATATATGCAGAGATTATTTCCTTTTTGGTTTCGGAAACGAATATGAATATTCTATGCAATATTTTCAGAAGAGAAAAACTAAATTCTTGAACGGAAGATTTTGTATCATAGCTGTAAACTCTGCTGACAGCAGCGAACGGCTTAATTTCTGTGTTGTAAACAGAACAATCTTGAATGTTGACTTGAGTATCTAATATAAAATAATGTATTATACATCATACACATACCTATTCATGTATTAGTAGTACAGTTCTCTGAAAAGGTGAGAATACATATGATTCCCCGAAATACATTTTTATTGTAAGATTTCTATGAGAAATGCGAATGAGATTTGTAAATCTTTGCGATGAATCACACCTCAAGTGAATGAATCTATTCAATTCCTTCATTTCTTCTGTATTTATTGTTCTGAAAGCTTAGACTTCGTAAACACGTCTCCTTCATCGCATCATAAACAAAAATCAAAGTACAAGAAATACATCCTCTTGCATATACAGTATTCGGGAAAAGTAGTGGAACAAAAAGTCATGCAACACTTCCTCAATATTTATGCATTATAACTACTGCTATCAAATCCAGTGAATGTCATTATTTTTCCAAAATGTTAACAATGCTTTTCCTAACTTCTGCTAACATTGCAGTACATTATATATAGTTAGTGGAAAATGCTATCCCCATTTAGTCCTGAAAGCAAAATTTGATAAACTTGCACAGTTTTAGGGTGTTGATGAAATCACAAAAGTGAAAGTTCAATGTTTGGTTACATATGCCGCTTACTGTATGGAATACATATTATAAATATTATTTGCTTACATTTACCTACATAATATATTATTATTAAATATTTCTTTACATCTTTATCTGAATGCTTTTATATTCAACACGCGGATATACAGTGTATGTATAGTCTCCTGTCGTCCTGTCTTGACTTTTATTACTGAGATTATGATGAATACAGTTTTGTTGACATTTGCTCCACAGGTGAGTTTATTATTATTACTTACGTATCTTTGTGTGCTATTTTATTTTGATTGAGAAGAGATCCCACATGTAATGCACCCACAAATGTGACTGATGATCTAGATATTTCCAGTTCATTCGATAAATAATAAATATGTAGCACAGTGCTGTTTCCTGGAATATATTGCTGTAAACATTGCCAAGAAGACTGTAGAGTTTTCTCCCACATTCATACCACATGAATCATTATCATTACTAGTAAAATCTCAAGTGTACGTGTGCAAGCTAACAAGCTATTGGAAAATGCTCATTATTCTATGTTATTATATGAGAGCCTTATATTATTCCCTCGTATTCAATTAATTGGTGTCAGGAGGGGGTCTTAACAAATTATTAGGTAGGTAGCCAATTAAGTACTATTAACATTGCCTGATGCTGATGATAACGATGTGTTTACTATATTTGTAACAAAGATTTGGCTAAGATATTGTAGACCAAAATATGATTTGTTATTCATTAACATTTTGGACAAAGGAGCCAATAAGAAGTAAGGCGAAAGGAAAAAACGTAAGTAAAAAACATTTACTATGGATTCTTAATGAGCGTATGAACGTCCATAGGTAATACAAATGTAGGATGAATCTGCAATGCCATACGAATAAAGTATTATATCCGATTCGCACATCACTCGCTGAATAGAGAATAATATAAATAACTTTTGTATCGCTTGATTATGCTAGAAAGGAGAAAGTCGCATTTGCCACTTGGTATAGTTATATACATACCGTATTTTACGAATTAATTCCCCGGGGGAATTACAATTTCAAGCCTACTTTTTAAGTCAAAAAAATGCACATGAGGAATTATTTTGTCCATGGGGAATTGAGGTTTAAAGTGCAAAATTTTAATTTCGTCAACATTTCATACCAATTCAGTTATAATAAATAGTACATCAAAGTCTTATCCTACTCTTATCTTTACCTTTACCTTTAGACATACGTCAGCACTTGCGTCATCATTTCTTTAATACACTGTTCCATACTAATCGACATGGGGAACAAGATTGGCCATGGGGAATTGAGGTTTGAAGTACAGATTTCTCTACAAAAACATGCAATAATCCAGCAATTGAGAACTAATTCCCAGGGGGGAACTATTTCGTAAAATACGGTATATACTATTATTTCGTAGGCATCTGATGATTAAAACATTCATCAATGCAACTCAAGTGTGAAAAAGGAGTCTTGTAGTTGTAGTCTCCTGGTCTTTGTCCTTAGATGAGAAATAGGTACGTACTATGTGATGCAAGTGCTAAAAGCAAGCGTAAGAAGTTTATAACTTATACATAGAAGATCATAGCTCATTGTAAATACAACGCAAAGCTAAATGCAAGATCGATTACCCCTCGGGGATTAGCAACTTATCTACAATGCAATATATCACGTTTGGAAAGCTACATTATACACACTCCTACATACAACTTGCCTATAACTTACAAACTTTGACAAAGTAATAGTTTTGCTCTAAAGTGTTTTTAATGGAAAACGTATTTCTATAAAAGAAGACAGCAGTGCTCGATTGTCATTACCACCTTCAAAACTTTCTATAGTCTAGGTATCCATCAATTAAACTGTGTACTTAACTGTAGAATAAAATACACTATGGCTAGCATATTTCAATTCTGGGGGGACATTGGAACACTACTGTATTTGTGTTCATATCGACTTGAATATTTCTATAGCACTCGACTGAACTTCCCATGCTAAATGTACTGCCCCACTAAATTAGCATATATAAATGAAAACGTATTGAATAACTACTATAAATCATCCACAAAAACTTCCATAGGTACTTATCAGAGTTAATAAATCCTTAAATTAAGGTGACATCGTAGAATTTCTTTCCCAATTATTAAAAGAAGTACCTATAGCATTCAGATTTGAGTTTGGAATGGGCACATTTTTGCTTTAACTTTTTTCTAATTTAACTTGTATGACTTAAATTGAAATTTGTATGAAAAAGGACCTCTGCTTTCTCTGGAGGCGCGGACCTCTGGAGCATAATGTTTGTGAAAGTGAACTTTATTTCAGTGTAGTTTGTTGACTGAGAATGTCAATTTTAAAGACATTTAGCACGCAAAAATGTGTATATCGCTGTTACTTGTTTTGTTCCCCATTAATGATTTCGTTAATAAGGTTATGAAAAGTTTTATTATTTTTAGCACGACTAAAATCGATAGATTGTAAGTATATTGTGTAGCTTATTAATGTAGTATACATTACACAGTATTCCTTTACAAATAAATATTCCTTCTCTGCTAATTGAGAGAAATATTGTTTATGTAAATACCTAGTTACATTGACACTACAGTTTCGACTTTTGCAATCTTAATCTTTGTTCCCGTTCTCAGTATTACATCGCAATTAGCAAAACATTTGGCATTTATTACATTCATAATTAAAAATGTTAATTGCAACTAAAGAGTTAATTGCAAATAAAAGCACGTAGAGCATAGTAATACATGAGGGTTTTCTATGCCTATACTTATACAATAAAATTAATAGTCACAATCTTATTAAAATATTTGCTTGCATTTGGTGTGGTGCTGAAAAAAAAACTGACTTCGAATTTTACGAAATCTGCAGGAAAACTCAGTTACGATGAATTCTGAAGACGAATAAGTGTGATATATCTGTACAATTATTTGAGCCCGAGAAAATTCAGAACACCTCTGAAAATGATGTATTTTAAAATGGCCTTCATTAGGACTCCCGATAGCACAACCTTTGATAGGTTTCGGCCAATTCGGTTTGACGTATATCAAGCCCTTACCTTGGGAGTCGAACAATAGCACATTATGACATTCAATCAACTCAATGTCATTTCAATTTAGTAGATGGTTGATTTCATATTATTTCTTTTCACATCACATGTGCCCCAAATTATATGGCATCGCATGACCTGATTTAAAATTGCTATACGATTTTCGGAATTTCAGTTTATTTACGCATTGTTTTCAAATGAATATTGGGTGATTTCCTATTATGTACAGCTGGAAATGAAGATCTGCATTATGACATCAATGAATATAATTGCATGGTATTTAGAAGGTGGGTTGCACTTTCTTCTTCACTTTCACTTTACAGTGTACCGCATTTGACATGAATATTATCGAATAAAACCTAACCTTGAGTTACGTGAGGTGTACTGTTCGCTTACAGGGTTGCAGGTACAGTACACACCTTATGTAAATAGTTACGTACGGTGCACGTGAATGAAATATTTATTACATTTACAGAGAAATTATATAACTTTCAATATACATACATATCATGGTAGGAAATACTCGTGGTATGTAAAGGTTACCTGAATAGAGCACATAATGTTCAATTAATTTTTAAAATTTTGTAACACTCATCAAAATTGAGGCTTTCTGTCATTTTATTAATTTTGTCAATGGACAAGCTTAGTAAATATATAAAAGTGCACCTCATGTATTTCAGTACAAGCTTTCTAACAGTTCCGTCATACAGTTTGCGAATTATTTATGATTTACTATCCTAACAATAGTTTTGGTTCTCACAATCCTCGCGCATGAAGATATATTAAAGAAAAGAATGGAACACAAAATAAATGTGTGCTCTTTGAAATGGCTTTTGCTTGCAAATAGGTATAAAGACAAATTTCGTTATGGAGAAAGTAGAATGCCTTATGTTTCTTAACTTATAAAACATATTGTACTAAAGCGTCTTTTATGGTAAACTTGCATGCTCTATTTTGTTATGTAACTAATTGTGTAATGAACAGAAGGTGTCATTTATAATATCAAAATGTGTATTTTGTATGTCCTATAGTTTACCAAGTTTTAAGCAATCTACAACATGTCCACAATCATGTCATTTCGTCATTATCGAATCATAAAGACATAATAAAGTTCTATTCCAGCTTTTCATTTTCTTCATACCAATATTCTTTAGCCCTTGTTTCCTAATTCCTATATACTTATCACAGTAGTTCTCAATTCCCTAGCCAAATCTGCGAAGTTTGCAAGAGGAAAATAGCAAATAATGGGTTTTACTTTACTCAATCCTGGTCTGGTAAGTGCTAAGTGATGGCTGTCTGCTCAGATTCCTTTCCTGTATAAAGTTCATAATTTCCTTGAGTTGTGGGATTGTGGAAGATTTGGAGAAGACTCTCGTCAAGACTCACCAGTTTTCTCTGCCTGGTTTCACGAGATTTCTTTGCTTACTCAACGGTGAAATTAGTCGACCGAAATTTTACATGCTTTACCACACTCTGAAGTAGCTATCTATTTATATACACAAAAAATGAAGATTACCCGTTCGGTATAATCATACCTGATCCCGATACAATAGAAAAATACTGACAATACTACATATTTAAGAGTGCGTGTACGTACTAGGTATCTTATTACCTACAATGACTTTCTCTAGGATAATTTTCCTATTATACTAGTAAACTTATGAATTAAAAATCAGGTTTAACACTAACTAAGGTGGTGTTATTTTATCAACCAGAATTTACTTGTAATTGATAACCTATGTATCTATCTACTGAGTCATACTGACACATACTGCGGGAGCGGGTCAAAAATGCATATCTTATGTTTTTACATTTTACTGACATTTTTAAGAATGTTATTAATGAAAATGAAATAATAAAAATAGTATGTATGTATGTAAGCAGGAATTTACCTCACTTCGTAGATCTGATTTATTAGTAATGGAAATAAATAAACCTACTCCTATAAATGCCGCAAAATTATGTTTACAGTTGCACGAATACTACTAACCAGGTCATCGTACACGGACTGGCATAAGTCATGGATGGAGATGCGTAATATTTATTTATTACGTAAAACTCCCTATACGTTTTGTACATTATACATAAATTGTGCCAGTATAAGTACATATGTCGTGGGCACAGAGCCCCACGACCCCTCACACGTGAATTTTCTTCCAAAATTGATATAATGTGGACAGTGGAAACAAAAAGTGCTTTAGAGTAAAATTACTTATTTAGATTTGTTAACTAATGTTGCATACATTTAAAATAACTTCAAATTATCTATCAAAATGTTAAATTACATACTGATAACAACTTTCCTTGTCCTGCAAAATTAAAAGAAAGCCCAAGTAGGCGGGAGCCCTGCCCCTGGTTGCCTCTGTACCTACCACAGATGCATTATAATATTCTGTATACATAAAGAGTAGCGAAATATTTACAGAGAATGATCCATTTCTGCAACAAATCCTATTTTCTCCTTCCGTCTTTCATGTGATTGAATTGAAACTGAACTGAAATACCTACAAAAGTAAAAGTAAAGATATAGTTGATCCATAACTCTTTTATCGTTTCTTTCCATTCCCATCCAAATCACAACGCAACACAACACAACCGACTGGAATTGGAATCCGGGCCAAAGAAATAAATGTAGTCATCCTCTTCCTTTCCTGATCTCTGGTCTGATGTTTAAATGTTAAATGTAAACTACCTACATACTATACAGACTCCGTTTAGTTTAGGATGAGTTTCTGTTTATGCTCCACTTGTATTTGTATATAGACAGAGATGCTTTGTCCGCATACATATCCGCATCCCTTCGCTTTCGTTAATCCTTATGTTTTTCATTTAACTCACTTTCCTATTCTGCACATTAAGCTAGCTTTGGCTTTGTCTAGCCTTGACTTCTTTTTTTGTTTTATTTATTTCCATCCATCCAAAACAATTCTCGCAATCAACACTCCGTGAGTCGTGAGGTTATTTTCCTCCGCATTTAGGATTCTCAAGTTACATCTGCACAAACTACGGATCAGAGTATAGTCTAATTTTAATACATACATAATTACACTTTTGCTTGCTTATTATAGCATTGATGTAGGAGTACGAGGATAAGAATCATGATTGTGCTAAGCTATGATGCACGAATGCAGCCGGGAAGGGACGTGATAGCGAAAGTGATATTAAACCAATTACATTGCCATTTCCTTCGTATTTAATCTTAATCTTCTCTCTGCGTCACATTTTACAATTATTACTACACAATGGCCCAATAGTCTCCCTATTGTCGTCATTGTCTCGCTTTTTTAATTATTCTCATTCTCACCTTCACCTTTTTATATCTGTATTTACGTACTTGCCTAACATTTGTATTTTTAGGCTGACATCGTACCAATAATGAAGTTGTGTATTCATTTCATTGTTCACTATTCATATTCATGCTAAAGTGCCGGTAGGTTATGCAACTTTGCTGAAAAGAACTGCATAAAATGATTGAGCACTATTCCATATGCTTGTACATAAACAACCTGAGACAGAGAAGTACAGCAGATTTTATTAGCATTTCTGATTCTGATTTACAAGTTACAAGTACAGTTAAAGCATTTTATTATACTACATATTTACATATACATTTTGCACTTGTAGATTACGGATACACGTATGACGTATATTGCTAATCTAATAATTAATACTGCAGAATATGTAATATAACTATTTATGTGGCTTTAATAAGCATCAATAGTTACTAAGTAATGTTGTAATATATAGCAGTGTAATAGTAATAATGCCCCGCATAAACAAGAATATGTAAAGTATTGACAACAGAAAAAGTTGTATACGTAAGTACATTAGTTTAGATAGCTACAAATATTGCCAAAAATAAAAATACAATTATTCTTTACATTATGTCTTCTCTTTAAGTGTTTATAAGTATCTAGTATATGTGAGTGCGAAACGGATCCCCAAAACTGGAAAAGCAAAAGATATTACCTAACCCATTCCCATTATTTAAAATATCTTAACTTAATAAAAGCGTGAAATGACTACTACATACAGTTGTATTTATGAATTTAAAATGATTTATTTAAATCACAATTATGTAACCTACCTTAGTACTATTTAATTAGTTACTGTCATTCATTATGTAAGTGCCTATGTAACATTATTTAATACATTCAAGTTTATTTTGTATAATTTTCACTTTATTTATCGCTATATGATAGTATGCAGTGTATATTATATAATGTTGTTTTCTTAATATAGGAAATACGCTTTTCTTTCCTGTAGAGTAGATGTTACACAGGAAAACAGTCAGATAATTCAAAATTATTAAAATGTCAAAAGTCAAAGATGGGGGTGGGATTCGCATTAAATGAAGATTTTAGTATTGCATAATAAACAGAATACGTTCTACTAAGTTTATATCACTCTCGAAAGTTTGTATAATCATAATAATTAGTAAATTAATGGATTTGATTAAAAAGTGGATTCAGCCCCAAAATCCAAAATTAATTACAACAAATACTAATGATTTTGATGGTTAGTGTCTTATCTGATTGTTAGCGGTTTATTTACTGTTAATAGGTATTGGGAATGATTATGATTTGTAGATAGTGAATTCAAGTAATTATATTAATCCTAGGAGGTACAACATTTACGGTTATTCCCTTTCTGTTTGTATGGAAATAATAATAATGTAATTTAATGCAGACTTTCATTCACAGGTTGATTAATAATAAGAATAATGTAAAATGTTCATTAAATGAATGAATTTCGCATAAATTTTTAATTAATTTACTATTGTATGTAAATGTACATGATATACAGTACTATAATACTCAATATCGAGTTCATTTAGATAGGAATGTTGGCTACCTATAATTTCACATTACATAAACTACATTACTGTATACAATAACATCTGCCTGCAGTCTAATACATATGATTTTGATACTATATGTAATATAGTTGTTAATAAATATGGTTATCATAAGTAATAATTATCTTTCTGCATTTAAAATTAATATATTGTAATTTATCTTAATGTATACATATATAATAGTATTTACCAAGATAACATTCAAGAACTTTCATTTTCTGCTTTCACCATACCATTCCACCCACGCATTTGTCTTGATATTGGCAATTTTATTTATTTCATTCTGTATTGAAGTTGAAGATTGTCACATTATACGCATACCGCACCTCCATGTCACGTCACGCCATTTCCGCTGTAGTCTTTCTTATTTTCTTTATATTTACATAGCTGTGACAAGTTACTTTACGTTACGTTACGTTACGCTGTATGAAGAAGGATATTTTATATGTAGTAATGTAGTTGTGGTAGTAGCATCTTGATTGAACTCTCAATTCTCTTCTCAGTCTTCCTTATTCCCCTCATCCAACGTCTGGAGAATCAACGGCCATAAAACAAAGAATTACAACGTAAATACATAAACCTTGATTCTAACAATTGAATTAAATTACATGTCTAGTCTATTTATGGAGCTACTTCATACCTAGGTGTGTATGTTTTTTATATGTATGACTTGTCTAAAGATGAGTCTGAGAATCACTTAAGCTCGCTTTATGTAATTTGAAACCCCAAGCACATCCCATTACCATTTTATGAGAGGGGAAATTATTTTTCTCAAAGTACAGTAATAGTACACTCATGTTTGTAGGTGGCACGCAATAGTAAATACGAAGCAGGAGATTTATTTACAAGGAGTCAAGAAAGTAATAAACATATAAAAAAGAAAATTGCAAACGGAAGTTTTCTCTCTTCTTTGAAGCTTTCGCTGTATCTGACTTTATCAGAACCATTGCCAAATTTCTGCCTTAATCGGTATCAAAATATGTCTACGATCAAAATTAAAATTATGAATGAAAATGCTGAATTCAGTTTTTTGATAAAAAAATAATATTTTCGGAAGAGAAAAGGATTGGCCTTTGTAGTTCCAGGCTTTAAATAAATCTGCATTCTTTTTGAAAATTCTTTAACTGGTAAAAACATGGTGAAAACCCTAAGGTACATTTCTTTCTTGTTCCTTGTATGAACATGAAAGTATATAGTAGTTGTGACTACCAAGTGATAATCTATTTATTTACGGATTTAGTTAGGTACTTAGCTTTTTTCATTAAATTATATATCCATCTCTTACAGAAAGACGAATTCACGCTTATACTAGCACATTTTACAGATAAAATACTTTTCCTAGCTATTTTTGACATTTTTTATGAGTTCACGCTTTTGGCAAAAAAAATTTCATTGTTTACCACCTACTTACAAGCATTATATACAAATTATACGTGGAAACGTTTACGTAATGTCAACAAAAACGCACACTCTAAAACTATGCCTGTTAATGATATAGTATATGTAGTAGACCCATTTTATATAACGATTACAGTGCAAACTAAGTTTGTTATCTTTGTCTTTTATACTGTTTTGCAAGTATACAGTAGTAGGTAGGTGTAGTATATTACTTAAGTATATTTGTTGAAATTACTAGTTAAGTGCTTTGAAATTAGATTAGCCGCTTGTCTTGTCTCTTTTAGCATTAGTATACTATTTCATCAACCTCTGATGTAATTATTTCCTTATATTTGTAAGAAGTTGCATTATGTTACATACCTAAATACTAATATAAGTCCACAGACTTATTTAGACAAAACAACTGGAGAAATTGCTTAGTTCCATTACATTAGCAGACAACTTTGATTCGGCATCTTTTTATCCCGCCTCACTTGATCCCGACTCTTTTGCTCCCCAGCAGCATATTTTGCTCCCCATGACCATATGCAGGTAAACTTAAAATTCCTAATTTTTGTTTATCTATAACTTATTAGTTCTTCCTCCACATTATCATGTAGTCAAATATTTATACTAAAAATGGATCCATTGCAAAACAAGCAGGAATGGAAATATCGTCAGTCCTATCATCATTCTATTCCCATTCCTGCTTGTTTTGCAATCGACCCATTTTTAGTATAAATATTTCTCTACATGATAATGTGGAGGAAGAACTAATAAGTATAACTAGATAATACAAAAATTAGTTTACCTGCATATGGTCATGGGGAGCAAAAGATGCTGATGGGATCAAAAGAGTCAACTTTGAACCTCTGTTAGTGTTTTCGTTAGTATTACGCTAACAAGGGAGGAAAGTTAGCAGGACAGACAATTAATACTATAATGAGTAAGTAGTAAATACCTACTCCTCCCTTTATATCATTGCTTAGTCCAACTTCTGAAGAAACGCAATATTGGAAAATTATTCTTTTTATTTCAACAGCAGGTTTCATTTACAAATAATACTGGGCGAAGATATAAATTATGTAGGCGTATGAGTACTAGTATTGATTAAGTTTTCTTCCGCCTTCTCCATGTAAAGCCATAATAACATTAGCAAAGATTATGTTTCCTGGAAGCTATGCGGTTTATTTTTTCTTTGATTACTTATTTATGTGCGTAATATGAAAACTCAAAGAAAGCTTAATCAATAGTTCTCTATATTATATTATCTACATGTAGTGTTAGGATTTCGAAACTATGTTACTAGCTATCTAGCTAGGTTCACAGAGTTCAAATGAAATGTGTACTAAGGTTGAAATGATGGAAAAAATGAATTTTCTCTCTTTACATTGAAATTATACATGAAACTTTCTTCATTTATCTAGTTAGTGCATACTGTAAGCTTGCATTGAAAATATTGCTTTTCCTCTTTTGTTATTATTGCCGTCTACAATTTTCTACTTTAGTTAATATTCTATTGTGTGTTCTATAACAAGTAAATATTGTAAATAGGTCGGGCTAAAAATGTCACTTTCCCTTACTTATTTCATCTCTGTAAATTATGTTGTCTGTTGCGTTTTCTAAAGAGCAATCTATGCCAAATCTAATGTAAGTACAGTATTTGAGCTTTACCAAGGACTAACAAACTGAAACAGAACTGCCGGTGTTAAGTTTTAGGGAATGGGGGCAAACCCATTATATTTCAGGCAGTTCAGTTTAATATGCATGTCGGGATATTTAGCGGCTAGCGGTTGACAGATGTGAAAATTGCCATTAATGTTATCAAATGCACTCTGAAGATCATGTCCTACTGTCAACAGCAGTATGTTAGAGATAAGGATTTTAACATGTCAGATGACATTTCTGTATGTCGTTAGTATCCACAGATATTAGTCATGATGATACAGATAAAAAGACTGACCTTCCACATAATAGGGGCACCAGGAGCGACTGGACTTCGTTTTCCAAACCGGAGTCTCAAAGAGTTAGATCTCTGGGATTTTCTCATCATTGCATGATTTGGGTTGCTTTGGTAGGATCTGGGCACGATTGGACCCGTCAAACCTTGTCTCTCCAGTTCTTCAAGCATCTCTCGTATCCCAGCTTTAAAAAAATTTCATCATTAATTCTAAGCGCATTGTGGTAACCAGGAAGTTCTCAGGAGATAGAAATAAGAAAGCCATAGTATATACATGTTCCTTTCCTTTAAAAATATAGCAAGCAAACTCAATGACCTTTCTTAATAATTGTAAACACTTTAAAATAAAATTGTACCATATCTACTACCATAAAACTAAACTATATCTTTTACACATGACATGGAGCTTACTTGCCTCGATTATCCAAACTCGCATTTTCAAGTAAGCAATTCGAATTGATAAAAATTGAGTTTCTAAAGTACATTTTTATGAAATTTCTTTAAAATATTAGATTAATCCGTGTTTAACCTTTTATTAACCAAAATTGTGATTTAATGCATTTAATTTTCAACCTAAATTCTACAGTTTTCACACAGTCAATATCTCTCATAAGTCTTACTTTCACCATTGTACACTTTCGCCAACCATAATACCGAAAATCCAATAAGTCGCCTACTATCAAAATACTGTATGTGATCAGCCCAGAATTTAAGACGAGTATCAGTTAAAATATCACTTTGGTTTCACCTGGGGCAATATTACGATGAACACGATGAGCACGATGAAATAAAGTTAGCGGATGAATATATTACCCGCCTACACATATTTATTGTTAACAGGAGAAAGTGAATGATGCCACCAACCTACGTGTGAATGTTTGTCACTCAATCCCAAATATCATTGCTTTCTGATATAATGACTTACGTACTATCATCATCGTTAGCATTGGATAGAAACATTATTCAAAAGGTTTGTCCACCCAAGTGAAATGAATGGAATTTTTTCTCAAAAGCGTCATTGCATTATAATTCTGCTACGGGGCAAGTTGGTCAATGGCATGATTGTCGTGTTGTTCCATGCGGTTTGGCCTTTGGTGTCACTTTATACTTGGTATGGTATGACACACACTTAAGTTTAGCTTAAAACTCAATTGACTAGCGTACATTTATATATACCTATATATTGTATGTATAACATGGAATAGAGCAGCAGGGGTTAGGATGGGATGCTAGCCAGACCAGCCATACGGTTCGGGATTGAGAATCAGAATCAGAAGGAGGTTCATTTTATCTTTAAGAGGAAATGAGAAATGACAGTCCATTTAGAAAGTTGGCACGGCACTTTAGTTCAGTCTGTTTTCTGTCAAATCCTCTTTTCGGACAATGGACAAGCCTTCAATCTTAACATTGCAAGGCACTTCCTTCCTTAGTCTCACTCCCGTCCCTCTCGCTAGCTGTGAGTTATTAATGCTGACTAAAATCAAATAATGTCACCCCCGCCACCCATTCTTTCTAAAGAATGAGACTTCTAATGCATTTCCTCAGAAAATGACCGACCACGTTCCAACTATGGGAGAAGCCAGCATTTTGCATGACGTCGTTTTTTTCGATCACTTTAGAATCGCGGAGAAAGGCTTTGCAGCGGAAATCAAATCACGATAATATTGACAGAATAATGAGACTGTATGTATTTCCCTTTTTTATATTCCAACATTCCTAAATCGCAATTTGTACAGTTTATTGTAAGTAATGAATGCTTACATGCAGAGTTAGTGTAATACAGGACAATTTGCAGATAAAAGGGAAGAAATGGTTCCTATAAATGTAAATGTTGTTTTCTACTTTCTCCGAAGAGAAAGTGGAGTAAAGTGCCAAAAGTGCTTTCTGCAACGCCTACTTACATTACATTAGTAATTTCCCCTCCTTTTTACACATGAATTCATTGTGCGTGTACATTTATTCAGCATAAATACCTATATACACATAGATACAGACAATTTCCTGAGGTTATCCTGACATTTGTTACAGCTACTCGCACATACAACCAAATAATGTTCTTAACATTACATTACGGCATGAAAGAAACAAAGGGAAAGGAAAACATCTTTCAACGTTGTAATATATTGAAGAAGTCGCACATAAATGGCAGCAATTTATTACTGCAGTTTTACTGACGAAGATCATGATTTGCTGTGTTACGTACATTAATACGGAAAAATGCACTTAAATAAGTAGCGCAGAGTTCGAAGGATAATATGTACCAAAGTATTTATAGAACAGTAAGTTATAATACGTAAGTGAATGGTAGAGGTTACAAAGGCTCTCAAAGCATTATGTACAAAATAATTTTAATCCTACAAAGCTATCCAACATTTGTCCTGTTGGAATTTCATATTTGTTTTATAATTTCGAACGCCCTTGATATTGTTGTTGTCATTATTTTCCCCATTAATGTGCCCAATAATATCATTAGCAAGATTATTACATTAAGGAGTACTAGACATAAATATTGTTTTACAAACTCAATTTGTTTGCTCCAAACCTATACGTTATGAAAAACTATTCTTCATTTAAAACTTGTACAGTGAGATCCTTCTTCTACTAGTTTACATGGTTAACATGTAGCTACCGTGTTTTTCCATAATATTATTATTACAGAAAAATGATAAACATGTTCATGAGTAATGCGATTAGTTTATATTTAGCGTAGAGTGTAGAAAAACTTTTCCGCCGGAAAATGGAAAAGTTCGCAGTGCAATTACCTCTAGGGCAAAGGGTAACAGGAAACCATAACAGGATTGGTAGTGGAACTTACAGTACAATGAAATTGAAATCTGAGTTTTTACAAAGATATTAAATTCGATAATTGGCTTTCCACAATATTGCCTGTCTTGTATTTTATAGTATCTCCTTTAGATTGTAGGGATCATAAGTATAATGACACTAAATATTACATATGTACATCTTGTTGTAACATTTTCCATGTTAAAGGTTGTACATAACGAGTTTCAGAGCAAGCGTTAAGGTAGTTAAATAGCAGTGGTGCCGCAACTACTATGTAGACATAGTTGCGTGATTGGTGTCATATTAGCATCGAAACTGAATGTACAGGGTATTGCGGTAGGAATTGTGTATTTAATTTCAGAAAATGATAATGCAAGGACCACATCGTCCACAGTGGCTCACTTTTCATCGCTAGAACACATTTTTACTGATTTCATCGGTTCATTAGCGCACTCTTAAAGTTCGCTTGGAAAAAAATTATCAAAATCACATGACTTTCCAATTTTGACGATTTTTCCTGGAAAAAATTTATTTTATTCATAAGCGCTCTTTTCGAGAGCTTCCCATACTTGACTTTTTCACTAAATTTCATTAAAATCAAAATTGCCAACTTTTCTTTTTCCTTTTTTTCCATACCTTTTCCTTTTCTTTCGATGTTTATTGTATAATTATAGTTCGTGCAATTTTTCATTTCGTTAAAGACAAAAAGTTTTATTGACCGCACTGTATCTGTAGATGCATTACTCGGAAGTATACAATTCCTAATAGCTGTTTCCTTCAAATACAATCTGGTGGAAGTCTCCAGTTTCGTTATATTTTTAGAAAATGTTAGCGGTTAGCTTTAGAATCTTTTTTCATAGCTCTCCTCTGGTTTATAATATTGCAGAAAGGGGAAACAGATTAGATTCTGAAGTCTTTAAGCGTACTATCAAATTTTAAAGACGTAATGTTATACTGTAATCATAAATGGTCAAAGTTCATTCTCTATATCTTTGGCACAAGTCCCTAAGGAAGCAGAGTTCTAATGGTACAGATACTGAAAAAGGTATTGTTCATATTAAAAGTGAATTGGATCATTTTTAGGGTAATAATTAGATGAAAATTGGAAATAGATATTCTCCTTTCCCGAAGGTATTCCTCGATAGATAGTTGTACTGACTGTGTTTTGACGTTATGCTACTGTATGCCCTATACATACTATTACGAAATTTATACTACTAAATTATCTTGTTAAGTAACCATTAGCGTATAGGATTACTAACAAAAATCCCTGTTTTACGAGTTTACGTTGGCCAAAAACTACCTCCGCAAATTATGACGTCCAAAGATCGAAACATAATTAGTTAATATTATAGCATCTTTACCTTTTGCCTGACATGGCATGGTCTTGGTTTCAATTTCAAATAACGTTATTAAATTCCTCAACTTTAGACCTCTTATGTTTTCAATTTGTTATCCAAAGAGATGAGGTATCAGGATCTTTAATCTAATCTAAGAAACTAACTACATGTAACTATTAATACAAAAAGGCAGACAGTCAAGTCATCTAGTTTTGGAGGAGCTGAGCTATACATTTCCCACTTGAATACCTTTTGCCTGGAATTCCTGTGGATTCATTCAAGTATCCGAGTCTATTTGCCTCCAGGCTAATATAGTACTTTATTGTGTACACTTTTTCAATTTCTCTTTTATCGGCAACCCCTATAGTAAAGATGCGATTAAAAGGGTTGCCTTTGCATCTGTAGCTATCTATCTAACTCAAAATATACTTCACTGATTCTCAAGTCAGGAATGATGATGAGCACAAAACTTTAAAGGATGAAACGGCCTAGACTGCACATCTGCATGTAAATACAAAGTTTCTAAAGATGAAAGCTCCACACAAAACCCAAGGGTTTGGGTTACGAGTGGGTTGAAATGAAAACCGCTTTTCCAAAAACTATCGCAATAGTATTAAGGTTTCGAAAGGCTTGACTGCATTGAGTTTACACTGGGGTTAAAAATTTACTTTTATACGATTTTATGAATTGTGGGGATCCAGGTTTAAAAATTCGGTCATAGGTCAGGTGTGGGTTGAGTTAATAAATTGTTATCGTCCCTAAAGAAATTATCAAATGTGTGAGACTTTGTTGGTATTTTCTGGACCTCTCTCAGAAATTAAATGCATCTTTGAAATATAACCCATCAGTTTTTCTAACTCTTAACTGAATCCACTTTTTACTAACATCAACTTCAAACGATTACTTTTATACAGGAGAAGATCCCATTTGTTTTCCTTAGCTCATCTTGAAATTCGTCTCGCTATAGCCAACTTAAGTTTACTAATGAACAGTCTAAAGGTATATGATATGGTTTATTGTATCATAGTAAGTATACGTAAAAGTGACTAAGATGTTCGCAAACCTCAAAGTCAAATTGAAGAAAACTGAAGCGGTTGGTTTCTAGTTGGATTATATACATCTTTTTAATTGAAAATTACATCTTGATGGGACTACAGGAACGTAGGATTCATCTATGAATAGTAGAATAGTTAAATTGGGTAAAAATGCCGAGGATTTATAATCTAAACTGTGTATTGTGAGTTCTCAAGTGCAATGAAATGTTGTACTTTACAATACTTTTATATTTCCCTTTTCAAGGCTTTATGCGTCTTTAATTAACAATGATAAGATGAATCTGCGTTCAAATGTTTCATGCATTTAGAATGGGAAAAATAATTTTAGAAAGCA
>JAQFYC010001826.1:0-30288 GCA_034694165.1 Tomocerus mixtus | reverse complement strand
CCCTAGCCAGAAAGATGATCTTTCAGAATATGTGACCCATTTTTGTCTAACTTGTACTGGTGACCCGTTCTCCTATCTGTGCTACCCATCGAGTCCCCCTTAACTTGATACAAATATCATTCAAAAGATATTTTCATAAATACAATTATAACAAAAGCAAATGAGAGACATATTTAACAATTACGCAGCGCAATCCAGAAAGTGGTACAGTTCAGTGTGAGCATACATGCGAACAAAGAGCAAAAACAATAAATATGCTGAAGATTTGGACTCAATTATGGCTTTCTAATTTGATGAGATAAATGACAGAAAATACTCGTTATGTCAAATACTCATCGCTGCTATCTGAATTAAATAGGTACTCAATATAATAATGAGATTTTGATAATTTGAGCTACCCCCCAATATAGTATGCACAGTAGAAGAGGCATAATTGTAGTAAGAATCATTATATCCCATCTCTCTTTATAGTACCTATAGTACCCACACCCACTAACTCATGAGTAATAATGACTAGGCAGCATAGTTGCATATTTACACAATAATCTATAATGCAGAATACACCATTATGGTGGTGAATTACTTTTATTTATGACTTTTGCTTCATATAGAGGCATTATACTATACTATACTACTTCAGTACTATTTACCTAGACTGATTCACAACAGTAGTGTATGTATACCTAAAACGAACCGAGACCTACTTAAGTGACTCTCCTATGACATACTATATATTAATTGCAATTAGTAATATTAATTGCTTGATTCGCCATTACCACAAAAAGAAGGCAATATTGCAAATGCCTTCTATAATCTAGAAGGCAATACAAATGTGTGTTTCTATACAAACTATAAACAACTGTATTACCTACTGATATGTACTCAAGTGTTAAAGTATGCTACATGGTACAATATTATCGTTCTAGAAATCAAATGCTTGTTTGAGTTTTTGTGATATTATTTTTGAAAATAACCGAAGTATTCCACAGGAGAAGGCAATTAGGTGTAGTTTTTTACATGTTTACTTATACTATTATGGGCACGTCTACTTACTGTTCATCTGTTATCCAGGATAAATAGCCTTTACAACTGTTTTTGTACCCTGAATTGAAATTGAATTGCATGTAGTGATGT
The DNA here is from genome assembly GCA_034694165.1 of Tomocerus mixtus. Taxonomy (NCBI): domain Eukaryota; kingdom Metazoa; phylum Arthropoda; class Collembola; order Entomobryomorpha; family Tomoceridae; genus Tomocerus; species Tomocerus mixtus. The sequence goes on along the minus strand of JAQFYC010001826.1, from coordinate 29,154 downwards.
GAATCCTCTAACAAGACTTTTTTACACTATGTACACTGTCTCTGTTTAGATGTAACAGTCAGCTAATAATAGTTAACATCAAATCTAGCTTTACTTTGCTATTATAAATGGACATGATAATTACGTATAATAAAAGTAAATAATAAAATGTACCTACCTATGTCTAGAAATGTAAACGGAACCGATGGTTATTGCGCTGGTAGTAAATGCAATCAATTAATGCAATCAACTACGTATTGCGTCATGTCATAACACTTGGGTAAAATAATATTATCCTTTTAGGCTGTACTACAATTCAGATTTTAGATATAAATATAAATAAATATTGCTGCTAATAGTTTTTATCTCTTAAATTACTACAAGTATGTGTTAGTGTAACATTTAATACCCATATTTATTACTCTTTAGTTATCAAATACCAATATAATAATATATACTATTGTATCTACTCTTTCGAATGTAATTAACTAGTGTCAACAAATTGTCCAATACTTTACTTTCTCTGCTGCCATTCTGTAATTGAATTGGAAATTAGTGTTTACTTCGTATCTAACTACAGTGCAATGACATACTAAATTACAACTCAACGTATAATTTGTTACAAAAACAGCAGGTTATTTAGGTATGTGTAGGATGCACTATTCAATGCATGTAAGAAAGATCTCCACACTCACACAGTAACAAAGAAAGGGTGTTCAAAAAGTATCGACTCTTCGTAATCCAAACATTATGCAAGAATCTGCACACAATAACTACTAATACAAATAAACAATTTCTACTAATTTCCATTACCTGTACATTTTAAAAGGGCAATTACTTGCAGGACAGAATTGACTTCACTATAAATAGGTATAAAAGTTGGAACGCATAAAATAAACTGTAGTGACCGTGTCGTATTTTAGATTTGGCAAAATGCGTTGCATAAAAGTAGTAGCACTTTGCATCGTTTTATTACTTGTCTTTCATTCCTTAGCAGGCCAGACCACTTGCACCGCTTGCACGTAATAACAGTTTCGGTGCAAATAGTTTGCATACACAGTAAAAGGATGCATTAATAAAAAAATGATTTGATCGATACTATACTGCTTCCTTAGGTATATCTTTATAGCACATCCTACATATAAAGCAAACTAAAGGCTTCTACATAGAATACTTACTTTTTTTACGCAAACAATAATCTAATCAAAATATAATCTACCTAATCTAAATTGTTCTAATGACTGTGTAAAGGTCATCTTGATTTGGGCATTCCTACCACTAGTAATTAAGCTACAGCTATTTTTAAGGATAAATTTGGCTAAAATACTACACACTAGTAAATTGAATACTAGTTGCATAATAAGTAAATCATGTCTTTGCCACTATGCTACAATTACGTAGGTATCTATACGAGAAAAGGAAGGATGCTGTAGTATAGATAGGGTCATAGATTACCCGTCATTTTACGTATCGGAGTGTAATAGGTGCCTTATTGTAGAGTAACTATAGGTAGGGCGCTTTGTGGTAGTGTTACATCTGATTGTCTGTGAGTGTGGTACCTAATCTTGGATGTATACTCTGTTTCTTTTCTTCTTTTACATATAAATGACCTAAATAGGCACTCTATCTGTATTCTCCATTGAATTTGTCTATCCCTGCCTTTTTATTCCCATTTATGCACTCTAAAATAGCTTGCCTAAGTTGCTTAACATGACATTCTTATGCTAATGATGCTTAGAATAATAATCTAGTTATTGGTCCAATTTCCTCTACGAATGAAGCAATAACAAATTAATTGCATTGCCATCAATTTGTTTAATGTTTACTTACTGTTTACGTTAACATAATTTTTTACGCGCTATGTTCCGCTGTTATAATTCCTTTGCTAATAATTTGCATCGCATGAGCTTGTTTATTAAGTTAGTACATTACATATATGTAGTAGTATTAATATTTTTGGCTAGAGAAAAAATAGCAAAGCAGATAGACATGGCAAGCTAAGCATTAATTTCTTGAGCATATGACATAATAATATTGCATCTGAGCATAATACAGGAGTAAATGTAAAGGAGGAGAAGGCTAAATAAAGCAAGCTAAGCGAAGCCAGAGCAGACCAGCCGTTTAGTTTGCTAGTTGATTCTGTCTTTGTATGTATCAGGATAGAGAGTTAGGCCAGAAGAGCAGGGCAGCCCCAAGTTTAACTCCAATCCAATTGCTACGTATATGGAATCCCGATAGAAGTCCCAATGCCAATGAGAGCCTCCAACATTCAAATAGAACGCATAACGAGCAGTTGAGTGAACAAAGTATTGCCGAAGAAGCGACATGAACTTAATTTTAACGCCCAGATCTGGATAAATATGGGGATTTAGTGGATATTTTGAGTGAAATAAGTGAGTTGGTTGTAGTAGTTAATTAATTTCGGGTGTTACCACTTTAGGAACATCATGGTAAGTTAATAATTTTACATTTATTTATTGTCGTGAATTGAAATGATAATTTCTGCATACAAGGATTGGTTTCCTTCTATGTAGGTAGTGTAGTAGTAGTAGTCGTAGTAGTAGTAGGTAGTAGCTTTAGCTATTATATGCACATGTATGTGTGTTGAGTAGTGTTTGTATATAAATGTATTAGTGAAGTACAAATATATATTCACATAAGTACAATACAAGGCTGTGCTATGTGTTTGCACACACGTTTAGATTCTATAAGTACAAAGAGGTACCTTACCTACACCTTTTTGACTATCCGTACACGTAGAAAGTTAAGGACGTCCCTTATATCACATAGAAGATACATTTCTGTGACGTGAGCTTTAGCTCTCTGCCTGTATGTATATACGTTCTCTACTATTTTGTATGTATGTATGTGAGAGCTCTGTACATTACATCCACGTTTGCATACAAAGTTTAGTATAAGTGAGTATACTTAGGTACATAGTTACATAGACATTATGGTTTGGTTGCTTAAAGTTGAAGAATCGTACATAGAGAGCTGTGCGGTTCACTCGGGTGGACAAAATCCATACTTTACTTTGTTTTCAATGGAGAAGAGTTAAGGTTCTGGCGCATAGAAGCGCCTTTCTCATCACCTACAAATTTATCCTTAACTTCTCCCAATTCTATACACAATTTTCAGTTGTTTTGAGTTTAATTCATGATCTCAACTAGTTTTCATGCTACACTAATTTGGGGGTTATCTTAGGCTTTAACTATTTCATGGCGTCTGTCTATAATTGGGTAAGATTTAGTTAGTTTTACACTTAGTAGTCCTATAGAATTGAATTTATGTACACTTTGTTATTGACATCTAAAGAATATTTCATATTTGCTCATTTATTACGCTGTACCGTTTGGTATTAAGTGTGTACTTAAGTAAAGTTACATACATTACAGTAGTGCATACTGCACGTCGTACTTAAGTACAATACGTAAATCAATTTAAGCAAAGTTTACCTGTATAAGACGCGCACGTGAACGTATATTATGTGTTACAAATTGCTTGTAAGCGATACGCCGATCGCGATCCTGGAAACAAAATCAGGAGGTGTATTATTTATTTTGAACGAAAGATGACGAATTAAATAAACCGTTCCGGGATGAAAGCGTCTTTTTGGCCTTTGTAACTTTGTAGCATTTTTGTGGCTACCAAGCTTTGAGTACTTTGTTAGTTTTTGAATGTGACTATTTTTTGTTAGGCTTAACTATTATTCTTATTCAAAATGGGTCGGGTAAGTTCCGTTTTTCTTGAAACTTTGTATTTTAATATTTTTTGAAGACTTTTATTGATGTATTTCGCTTTGGTTTGGTTTATTTCAGATGGGATCTGCCACCAGGGTCTGTCCAGCTGATGTATCACTAAATCTAGCAGATAACGAAAATTGCGTCTCTACCCCATCAACCCCACAAATGCAACCAGATGCAGAAGCGTCATTGGATTTAAATCTGGATGACTCAATGCTTATGATGCCCTCACCTGCTGGACCAGTTTTTGTTAACCCATCTATGGAATTAATACCCCAAACTGGAAACGAGTTTGAAGGGGAGGATAGTTTACAAACAAATCTTGATATCATGTACTTAGAAACTTTTGGAAATATGAATATGACTCATGCAAGTCAGTTAGCAGAAATAGCTCAAATTGAAGACGAACTTAAAATGCAGCAACAAATCCAGGTGGAAAACGAGTTTAAAAACGCGGATCATCTACAAAATGGAGTTCAACTCCAAAGTATAGCTTTCAATTTTGAAACCGAAAATGATGGCCTAGATAATGAACAAAGGGATCTCTTTGAAGAGATCGATATGGAAGTTCAGTCACAACCACCTCCTATATCAATAGATACCCCGCCTGAGGACAATATTGAAGAAAGTACTACCACGAAAGAGTCGGAAGATGATATCCATACAAATCAGGTGTTAGTAACAGAATCAGAATTCCCACACGATCATCCTACCCCGTCATCACCACCGGTGACCCTAACGATAGAAACAAAAGATGATGAGGAAACTCCTAAATCCCCAGAGGTGGAAACAGAAATACCTATGGAAGTGGAGATTCAACTGGATATTGAATCTGCGGCCAGTTTATCACAGTCCATTGAAGAAATAATAGAGAAGCAGAAAAGTGGAAGCGAAGATCCTCCAGCAGAGGTTGTTTTAGATGTGTGTGAAGTTGAAGATAGTGAGTGTAATACGAATCGTACCGTTGAAAAGCCGGTTGATGATATTGTTCCTGAATCGTACCAAGAGAATGAAAAATGTGAAAGTGCAAAGACAGAAATCGAAAAATTATTGGAAACTGATTCTCCAATAATAGAGACTGAGCGCAAGAAAACAAAGGGGAAGATTAAAGAACCAAAGCTTATAGATATTAACGCAATGAAACTTCTCATAGCAAATAGGAAATTAAATAAGCCATATCGGGTACCTTTAGTACCTAAGTATATTCACGAAGGTCTTGACCAAGATGACGAGCTTCTCCGGGCGTTCAATGCAAGACAAGACGAGTCAAGTAAGTTATCTCACATTATGTAATAACATTTGGTAGCAGTTGACAATTTGTCTAATAAATATTAAGCTTATACGGATTTATGTTCACTAGTATGTATGCAGATGTATCATCTCCATACTGGTTTAACCTTAATCATAGAGCGGGAGTTATAAAATAATGGAACCGTTTATTTTTGTTCACTTATAGGATTTGCTTTAAAAAGGCAGGGTAATCCAAAAATTGCCTCTTTAGACGCTATAGTTATAATCCTCAGAAAACCAGCACTAGCAGATGTTATTACCATTCGCGTTAGTGGTGTCAGTCAGTATTGAAATTATGTTGGATCATTCCATAAAGCTGTATAGGTATAGTAATCTGGAAATCTGGATAACCCATGTTTTTATTGCTATCTAGTAATTTGGGTCGTATTGATGTTGGTGTGAGTTGAGTGGATTTTTAATCATCGTCAGTCAGTTATAGTTATTTATTACTTCGTATCACGTTCCTATACTACTACGTATATATTTAGTGAATGTAAATGTCGTACGTAGATGAAGATGCATATTTTGCTTATTAACCTTAATATCTATCTGATCATCTTACTCTGCCTGTGTACAGAATACAGATATTCACTTTACTGATTTTATAATGCTTTCATGGTAATTTATTAAGATGCCATTCGCGTCACCGTTATACCGTTACCTGAATATATTTCTGCTTCAAACAGTCATATAGTATTAAAAACGTAACTTTTAATTTTGAACTTTTTTTTGTAGTGACCTGCATTTGTGTCCTGTGTTACGGATGGTTCGAAGACAAACTGGCATTATCTACTCACATGATGGAAGCCCACCGAGATAATACAAGTTTAGAAAAATGCAAAATCTGCGATAAAACATTTTTTGCTAGATTCTTGCGATTGAGACACGAAAAAATTCATAAATACGATATGAAACATCATCACAGCTTGTAAGACCGATAATTTGTCTCTTATTTTAATTACCAAAAAGTAGTAAGTAAATCATGTAACATAATTTCACATTTGGTTTTTTCAGATACTACCCTAGTGTTGATAAACCTTTTGATTATCTAGTGCCAAATCATTTTTTTAAACGATTTAAATATGCTCCTTTTACAAGAGAGTATACTCAAAAAATAAAAGCGTTAACTAAAGAATTGGAAGATGTAACTTACGAGTGTTGTGATTGTGGAAAAATATTCAAAGGGGAGGAACCTCTACGTGATCATTATGAGAGATACCACGCTGTGCAAGTTTGTGCAATTTGTAAAGAGTATTTTATCGACTTAAAAACTTTGAGGAAACATGAAGAGGAAGAACATGATCTGAGTGTAGAGGATCACAATTATCAAGGTGGTGCATGGCGACTCTGGAAACATTGGGAGGTAGAGAAAATGGAAGAAATGAAGACAATCATTGCCAACATTGACTTTATGCACACCTACGCTTACAGAGAAGAAGAAACCGAGGAAGTAGGAATAGGTATGTAAAGTACTCCCTAAATATCCAAGTATTTTTATGAACTATAATTTTGAGATTTTCTCTCCATTGTTATTGAATTTTCATCTCTTTACAGAAACTAAAGATATAATCGCAAGAACAATCGAAAGACAATTAGGTATGAAGACTACATGCTTCAAACGTCCATTTTCTGTAGAGGAAGGTCAAGGTGCAACTCCTGTTAATCCTAAACGCATGAAACAGAGTATTAGAAGATCTATATCAGAGACTGATATTAAAATTGAAGGTGATTCTCAATCTCATCCTATAACAACACCAACCAATGTTTCTGAATCTATTCCGAACGCCCAAGCACAAATGCAAGGAGACTCTAATTCAAGCAAATGCGAGATGTGTAATGAACAGTTCGCAAATTCTGAAGAGATGATACTTCATATTCAGAAAAGTCATACACATGAGAGACCATATAAATGCCAATTTTGTGGCAGAGGATTTGCAACACATAGCAATAGGAAAGAACATGAAAGAATACACACGGGAGAGCGACCTTATGTTTGTATTTTCTGTAGTCGTGGATTCATCCAGATCTCCAACCTCAAGAAGCACATGCAAACTCACAAAGACAAAAACAATCTACAGTAAGTAGATAACGTATACACATAATTTACACATCTACTAATTAATGTATTATATTACAATATCGTCGCCTACATAGTAGAAAAGGTCACGCCAACTTTTTCTATATAATGAGAAATGGTCAAATTAACTTTTTATATTATGCGAAAGAAAGGGTGAAGTATTCTAACATAGCAATAGTTTATTTTACCTTTTCTAATTGATAAGAACGGCAATGATATTTATGTATTAATTAGGTACTTCCTTACAAAATGTGAATTTTTAGCGTTCAATTGACTAATCATGTTTAATTAATTGTAGATGCAAAACTTGTGGTAAACAATTTGTAAAAGAATCGTCCCTTATTCTACACCAAAGGGCTCATGCTGTCGACCGCAAATTTAAGTGTGCTCATTGCGACAAAGCATATAATTATTCTTCCCTGTTGAAACGTCACGAGAGAATCCATACTGGAGAAATGCCCTATAGTTGTGATATATGTATGATGCCTTTCCATGAGCTTGTCTCATTAACATATCACAGGTGATTTGATTAAAACAAGTTGATTAATTTTTCACCCTAAAACGAAGCTATTTAATTAACATTTCCTTCTCCATGACTGTATTACAACATTGGAATAGTGGCATTAGGGCCAGTTGCATTAAATAATGTTCATCTGAGTCTAGTCTAAAATGTCCAATTTATTAATTTATTTTCAGGAAAAAGGTACACACAGGTGAGAGACCACACAAATGTTCCACGTGTGGCCGAGCTTTTATCCTCTCTTCCGATTTGAAGAAGCATATGAAAGTACATGTAAAGGACAACAAAGAAGAGGACGGAGAAGCTTCTGATGGGTCGGATTCCGACTCGATAGATTCCTTACTTCGAAAAGAATTATTAGAAGATGGTAATAATTTGGTGAAGCCCAAGATAAGGAGGGTCCGTACGTATGAACCTAATAAAACTGGTGCAGCAGCGTCCGTTAATGAAGAATACAGTAATAATTCTACTACCACTAATTCGTCTGAACGCTCTAATTCTGTTGATACAAATACAAGCGATCCCCCCGTTGAGGTATACGAACTTTTCGAGGACGAACTTGGACTTGAAGGAATTAACGAAGCAGATCCTAAAATAAACCTACGACGACGTAAGTCAATAACTTCATTTAAGAAAAATGAAAATGAAATCAACTCGAGTAATAATGACACTGGCAGGGACACAACTGTAGTGTGGGTAGAAAATGGAGACGATTCTGCTGATGGTAAATTTATTGTCGTGGATGACGATGGTAATGAAATTGATGGAAACTCCATTGAAATATGTGAAGTTTATGATAACTAGGAAATTAACTTTTTAATAATTTAATGAAACTTCTATCATGTCTTCATACACATTTATCATAGTTTATCATAGCTTATTTTTACAACTGTCTTTTTTGTATTTTGTTTTTTGACATCAGCTTACACTCACTCGACTGTATTTTAATACTTTACTTGGTGTTATATACACTATCTTAAGCTTTTTCTATTATTATGTAATATTGAGTTTTATCAGCCTACTACTCTGTTTCTATTGTACTGTAAAAGGTAAATAGTATCTTAATCAATCAAGATTATAGTTAACTATAAATGTAAGTATTCATATTAGACTTTTACATAGATATAATTATTATAATATGAGAGCTAGACTAGATTATCGTATAAAGGTATGAGTATAGTGTACGCAAACGAATGAGCATTTGCAAATTTGAAAAGGATTGCGACTTTGTAAAATCTCGAACTATAAAGTTCTTTCTTGAAAATCATATTCAAAGGATAATGTAAATTCAGTTTCAAATGCCTAAAATCCGAAAAGTATAAACGGCAATAAGATTTGTGCCATTGGAATTAGCAAAAGAATAGGAAATTGAAATATGTAGTTTACAGTTATACTTTAGAATTTGCTTTCCCCTATGCTATTTCGTGTAAAAAGCAGTCACGTGTCAAGGTGGGCGGCTCCGTTACCATGGATACGCTCGTGTCACTGATAGAATTGGATTTTCGATTTGGAAAAGTAGGATTGAGTTCAACTTCTCCAAATCGAATGCAATTGCTCATTCAAAGGAGCATTCTGCTAGTGTAAACTTGGGAACAAATGCGCAATCTAATTCCAATTCCAATGACCAATCTAATTCCCAATACATCGTACTACTATAAACATGGATTAGATTTCAAAAATTCTGATGCACAAATGCCAAATCCAATTCTATTGCAGAATCTGACACTATATATTAAAAATCTAATGCAATTGCTCATTCTAATGCTCTTTCTAATGCGTTTTCGCACAGTATACTCATACCTTAAGAGTATTAATTATTATTATCAAGAGCGAGGCGGGATTACCTTCGCTAAAAAGATAAGTTTCCGCTTTTTTGTGTAGAATTGCATGAAGTAGAAAACAATGTTATATAATTTTTATGTGCTGCTGATTCACTATATGTTTTCGTTTTTTTGTGATTTGTTAGATTTTCTAAATTATTCAGTCTTAACACTTGCCTTCTATGCTGTACTCTGTTCTATCTAATAACTATACATACATAGTCCAATATTATATTATGTAAATGAGACAAAGATTTATTATGTTAGAATAATGACATGACTGGACTGAAATGATTATGATCCTATTGATAACAATACCAATAATAAATGTAACGGTATACAAAATTCAAGATCATTGTTTCTTTAAATTCACCCGTAGCTCATTTAATTGATAATTCGTTTTCATTCACAACAGGACACATAAGTCACGCAACGGTCAGAAACTAAACATTTTCATCCTTACGTTTGATATCATGCAAACTTAACATTTCATTGACGATGACGTACATTTACCTGTAAACTATTAGTATTATTTAACTAGATCATTGTTTCATAAAACTACTAAATTCGTAGTATTAGATGTGATATCATGTAGGTACCTATATTAAGTTCAGTACATTTGCCTAGTGTATGCATTTCATTCACAAAGTGAGGAAACGCTAATTTTTAGACTATTATAATTTATTTGCTACTACCTACTACTACAAAATCATGCAACTAAAATAAAATTATGAATGATGGAGCTCTCCCGATTTTAACATGTATTAAAATTTCATTAACTCCTATATTAAAATTAATTACAAATTAGTGAAATTAGAAATGCAAAATAAAGGATGGCATAAGATTATCAAAAGTATCAACAATATTTTTTCAAATTCAATGCGGTATTATAATAATATATAATTCATAATATAATCAAATCTGTAAATAAGCTAACAAAGTTTTAGAATCTACAACGTTCAATTACTTAAAGTACATTAGTAAATTATTTACAATTTTCACAACAAAATACTGTAAAGTGTTCAAAGTTCAAGGAAACTACAATAGTTTTAAATGCGGCTCGCTGAACTACGGCATGCTAGGGCTGTGTAATATTATATACTATGTAACATTTTGTTCTGCGTAATAGTTTTAGCCTTAAACTGAAACAAAGTTTACATTTTAAGAATCACTAGTCTGAAAAGATAAAACTGTCCATAATTCATAATACAAAGAAGAGAAAGATAATTATTAAAAACAATTTATGCTCATTATTTAGATTTTAAGTTAAGATTTCCCATACTCTAAGCTTTGTTAAAATTCACGCCGTGCCAGCGATTGGGGATTTCCAAGAGTTGACAAAGTCTGAAAATGGCGTATTCAGGAACCAACAAAGAGAAAAATCTTTGAAAGAAAGTGTCATCAACGCCCATCTTAGCCTTGTCAAAAGATTCTTGAAATGAGAGTTCTATTTGCTCATCTGCTTTGCTCATATCTGCACAAATAGCGCATTTAATTGTGATATTAGTAGTCATATCCAGAGAGTTACAGCGAACTAAGACTTTTTTCGTTATTTCTTCTTCTCTTTCTAAGGGATTTTTATCATCTTTGCCCGTCATCCATCTGGTTATCTCTTGGCGTCCACTAAAGAATGGTTTGTTTACGAAACATTCAAAAGTCGTTTCAAAGACATTAGGGTATGCTGGGATTTTGTTTATCTTCCCCCATAATTTTTCATAGTCAATCTCGTTGATCTCTCCATCTTCTACAGCTAGCAACTGGCTATTTCTTCGTTTTTTTCGTGTTGGTTCATCTTCCTCCATTACACCATCCTTTAAGTCTATCAGTTCGAAAACATCAGTGGGGAATATGTGCTTTACAAAGCCATCAGCCTCATTATCCTTAATGAGGACATCCTCTAGCTTGAAGCATTTGTGCCAAACAGAGAGAATTAGCTCGGAAAAGCAAAGAAGCCATAGGGTATTCTTTTTCGCAACCAGTAAGCCGTCTTCTGCAACATTCTGCAGATGGCCAAATTGTTCCTTGAAAATAGATTCGTAAAGAGAGTCAATACTAATATTAATAACATAGTCTTTAGTTGCCATTATAATAGGTACAGGAACTGAAGGGGGAGTAGGTGGAGGAAGAAGTTTTGGAGCAGGTACTGCGACTGAGGTTGAGACTGGAAATGAAGCTGGAGCTGGCACGCCCGTAGGCTGCATCTGATAAGTGTTAAGGCTGACATTGTGGAAATTTGTGAGTGGAATCTGCATTGCATGGGCCTGTACATCCCTTCTTGTATAATCTGCAGCCAAAAGGGGAAGAGGGTAACTGGTGCAATGGTTGTTTGCAACAGGCATTAACGGTGGAGCATAATTTCCTGGAATGTGTTCAGTATTTGGAAGTTTGATGCTCATCAGAGGTTTCGGTTTGGCGTTGGAGTTTCCGTCATAATTGCCATCCTGTTTTTGATAAACGGGGACACTGTTAATAGGAGAATCTGAAGAAAATCCATTAGTATTATTACGCTCCTGCCTGGGTTGCTTTAAGTTCGATTCCCTTCTCTTAACCATCAATTCACCAATAACGGCTTTCATTTTGAAGGGATTAATTTCTATTGCAGGGACGGGGGTGAAAAGATCTTTTACTGCGGTTGCCAAATTAGTAGTACGTCCAGGAACTGCTATTAGCTTCTGAAATGCAAGCGCCGTTGTACTGCAGATAATACGGAATTTTATTAAGAACTCTGGTGACAGGTGCTGGGTTACATTTACAGTCAGTTCGAAAGGATCTTGGACCACCATTGACAAATGCTGCTTATCATTTTTATTCTTTATGGGATAGCAGAGTGGTCTAAATGCTCCAGATTCTAGTGCTATTTTATAACGCTCCATTCCATCCGGTAATTGGTTGAGGGCATCCCCGAAAAATTGATATTTCGGTTTGAATCTTCCAAGGAGTGTACATACAATTAAGGAGTTAGGTTCTAGAAGGGCTATACGATTGAAGAACTCGTAAGCTAAATTAATAATCTTGTTTGGCAGAGGCTCGTTAGGATCTTCGTTCTTAGGGGCAGCACTTGGATCCCTCGTCACCTCCATGTAGGACCGAACTTGCTCCTTATTTTCGCAAAAGGAGCCTTCCCAAGGGCCGACGGGGCATCCCTCCCTTTCATCTTTTTGAAGCATTTGAAGTGCTTGTACAGTCGGAATTATTTGTACATTTTCGAGAAATACAATAGCAAGTAACATTAGAGCGTAGTTCCTCATGACTGTGGGTTTCTTGACACCTGGCATAACGGCAGTGAGACCATGAAAGCGACCCCAGTAGCGTACCAACTGTAGAAAAGGTCGAACTCTGTCGTCCAGTGTCATGTAAAAGGCGATTAACTTAGAGCGCTGTACAGGAAGTGGATTTCTTACATAGATATTTCCCCATAAATTAGTCGGACGATGCAAAAACTGTATAAACCGCTGGCTGTCTGGAGTTGATACAATTGTAATTCCACTGCACATATTTTTCATAGGCATCGTCAAAGACGCCAAAAACCGGCAAATATCTTCAAGGGTAATTCTAGTAACAACAGCATTTGTTCCGTTACCTTCAGGTGGAACCACTATTAAAAGGAAAGAATATGAAAGATAAAACGTCTACAGTTATTCGTTTACTATGTAGTGCTTTTATGAATGAATTTACCTATTTGTAAATTTCCGACAAAAACATTTACAGAAGAGTCAGCATTTCCTAAGCCAGTTACATATGAGCCATAGGGATGAAAGGTTGCCTGAGTATATTCTGTTTGGATAATGTTTGCAACATCATTAATGGCTACATGCCGTCGTACGCGTTCTTCTTGAGGAAGAGTTTCCTGTTGAAATATGGTTTCGAGAAATCCGAAATACTGAGGGAGCAGTGATATTTTGCTCTCAAATGTTTTGGTTGGGTGGGGTTTACGTACAAGTCCAAACAAACGCTCCCCTAAATAAATTGAATTTAAAATTGTTAAGCATTGTATCTGCCACGAAATATGGTTCACATTATGTGGACGCAGTTATCAGCAATTTATGTTAATATAATACTTACAGTCCGCAATGGGAATTGCTGATACCCATTCAACAACCACAGGGTTGCTTTCTATTTCAGTCGTTCCAGCCTTCGCTGCCTCATTGCAGTCGCTGTTTCAAAATAATTTACGAATAGAACATAATTACCGTTTATTCTACTAAATATATAAATAAAATTGTAATTTTATTTAGGCTCATAAAAATATCCTAAACCTTGAAGTTATATACGGACGGACAATTGAAAGAGTATTAAACTTACAGTGAATCCAAGTGGAAAAGGACATATTTCTGATTAGATCCAAAATATAAATCACAAAGCAACCCGAAGTTTGAAACGTGCCAGGCTACCATACTAGCTGTAATGACGGGACCGTCTGAAATCACGGCAAGCAGACCCTTTTTATGTAGTTCCTCGACATTCCTATTTAGCATAAGCTTCTTGATTACAGACGCCGATTGATGTTGCTCACTTAAGACGTGTTCCACCCAGGCATCATACGCTGGTACCCGGATTTGACAGCTATCACACATCAGCACCAACATTGTGCAATGTTGTCTGCCGTGGGTTTCAGTTTGTCAAGCTGTGTAAGAAATCGGTTAAAACATAAGATTAAAAACTAGAATTTAATTAAAGGCTACTAAAAGTACCCCTCCATACAAATACATATTATATCAATGATTAATATATCAATAGGGATTTTCGACAGCAAAGATAAGCGGAACTAGCAATTTACATTTTTCTACAAAATTATACTTATGCATAAAAATTCACCAATTTTAACCTATGCAGCCTACTCTACACGAGGTCCTAGCCTAGCCAAACAACACAAAATATATTGGTCAACACAACCCGCTAAATAATCGTATAATAATGCATGGTTTTTTAAAGGAAGGTATTAATGATATCTAGAGTTGTTAGAAAAGAAAATATCTAGATACTTGCAATATCAGAAAAGAAAATGGACAGAAAAGATAAAAATTAGTTGTCAAGAAATATCTTTCTCAAAAACGAACATAAAAAGAAAAAATAATGACATTTTATTCATTAACTGTCCTTATATTTAAGGATTGCTACATGACACAGTAATACATTGCAATGGTTTAGTTATCTACTTTTACTTATAAATAAAATAAAATTTCAATAAAATCGCTTCTTACCAAAAATAAATTGTTAAAATTTTAAATAAGTTTCCCCCAAGGTATAGCTATATAATACGTATAAAGTTATTAAAAATATTTTAATTCATAGCGTAAACAAATGAAAACAGTCGGCAACGTATGAACTTACCTGGAAATTTGGCCACCAATTAGCTGGTTATTTTTAATTGTCCATGATTGCTACAATTATTTTTGTTTCTTGATTTTGCTTTGCGCTCACATGAAGCTACCATCAAAGCTGGCGCTTTAGTGATGTAAATACAAGGTACAAGGCTGTCCTACTCCTGTGTGACATGGGATTCACATTGTCTCACAGTGTACCCAAAACTTTAGTTAAAGCTATGCAGAAAAGATGATTCTGATAATTAATTTAATTGTTCATAGGGGGGATAATACTTTATTAGTACACTGACTTCAAAATAGAAGGTTGTCTTAAGACACAGTAATATAAACAAAAAGTGTTTGCAGTAATTTTGTAACTAAAAGTGTAACTAAAAGCTTTAGTGTAACTAAAGGCGTCTAAAGAATCCAAATCACATAAGGATTAAGGATAAAATGTAATGTAATGGCTTAATGATATTTTCGATTAGATTAGAATATACATAGAACATAGTGACAGTTAAACCAATTTTGGTGATCATTTTACATTTTTAATAATATTTCGTACATTAAGTGTATCATTTATTTGTATTATTAATACGAATTATCCAATTGCTGTCAATGAATCTACTTACCCGAGTTTAGTTTACAATGTATAATTGTTGTTGTGCGTACATTGCGGTTCTGTATTTCTCTATATATATAGAGAAATACAGAACCGCTGCATAAAAGTGACTAAAGGTATATACCTTTAGTCACTTTTAACGGATAATTAATAACTTACCAGTCCAAATTCCCAAATAGTACTACCTTATAAATTAGTTATGAAATGATTAATGGTTATCCAGATATAAGATATCTTGTAACCTAAACATATATGTAGTGGTATGATGGTTTGAATGGTCCTCATGTTTTGAATTAAACTGCTTGAATATATAATATATAAAATACGAATTTTATTACTCATACAAAATGTCACATAGTTATATTCAAAGTTCACATATAAAGACACCTCGGCAATTCCATGTTAATTATATATGTGGATATGCACTTATATAAGTACATAATAATAATATTTTCTTACATACAAATACCCATTTGAAATGGTAACATTATTAATATTGGACACAATCCTGAAAGGTGCTGTTTTACATAGTTAGGTACGTACACACATTATATTAAATTATGTATAATATCATTAGTTATTATTGTTATTGTTATCGTTAGTACGTATAAGCTGAAAAGTATAACATAACATAAATAAACACTATTAATTCAAATGTTGTTATATACACTTAAACATTTATACTGTATTTCCGTTTACATTAAAAACTATCTGAAGTTGGAAACACAGCTTGTATGTAACATGTAGTAGAAAAGAAGGTTTAAGTATTTAAAGTATTAGTTCACTCGTCATCAGACTCCGTTAAATGAGCTGAAACACGCCACAGTCTTTCTTGGATGTCGAAATCTAGAGATTTGACACTGGGCCTTTCTTTCCTACTGTTGCAGAGAAATAGGCCACCTTCGTTTTCTAAATCGGGGGACAATGCAGCATAGGTTATGACATCAGCACCTTGATCTGGACTCTATAAAATTACAGACAAAAGAATGAATGAAACATAGATACACATTTTTGAAATGTTAATTAGCTAAATTGTTAAAATAGCCCCTTAATTGCTTATCTCACCTTCATCAGTATTTTCAAGCAAGGTATAAATAGTCTAATGACGCAGCCGAGATTATTCCAAAGGCCCGTTGGAACGAGACCTGGATGAGCTGTATAAACCCGCACCTTTGCTCCTTCTTCCTTCAGCTTCCTGTCCAGGTAGTTTGACATGGTTACTTGAGCGAGTTTGGAATCAAATGAAGCTTTGTACGAAGAAAAAAAGTTTCTGGAAACAAAAATTAGTTTGTTGAAGGATAGGCATGAAGCAAATCAACGTAAGTATCACTTTCTCTATCCAGCAAAACCTTTTAGAAACTCGAATAAGTGAATATACAATATATTGTAATAAAGAATTCCTCCGTTAAACGATTTACATTGAGTCTGAGTCGACATACAAAATGTCAATTCAGATAACTTGTATAAATGCGACAAATGTAAATATTAAGTACCTTAATTTTATAGGCACCTATACACAGATCGGTAAGAAAAATAAACTTACGCTGATTGAAGATCATCAAAATTAATATCCCCTCCATAGTGAGCAGTCCCAGAAGTATTGACAACGCGGCAATACTCTTTTTGTGTTGCTCCCGTATTGATCATTGTAGGCAAGAGTAAAGTGGTCAACAAAAAGTGACTTAAGTAATTCGTCTGAAAATGGTTCTCCAGTCCATCTGAAGTAATTTTGTATGGAGAGAACATTGTCCCAGCTAAAGGAATAAATCATAATGACTTTATTAACAAAATATTCGTTCTACAATACGTAACTTGCTATTGCTGAACTATCATCATTAATATATAAGTACTACTGTAGTATGTAGCATTGTTTTTAGCTTACCATTGTTAATGAGAATGTGTATTCTGTCATGTTTGGCGACAACAGCATCTGCGAAATTTCTCACTGAATCTAACGAAGAGAGATCAAGTTCTAAGCATTCTGCTGTTCCGGTAATGACTCCTGTTTGTCGTATTTTGTTCACAGTTACATTTCCATGCTGTGTATGACGACAACCTAATAGTTGGTGCAAATTACAGTCATACATACATAAGGAGACATGTGGACCGAGTCAAGAGAATCAAGCAAACATAACATACATTAGCGCATTAACATACTGCCTACAAGTAATTACATACCTCAATACATGATCTTATTTGCATATTAAATGAAGATGAACTGAGTTCCTACAATTTTGCTACAATATTAATATACCTACGTACTATCTGTATTGTATTGTTTAAAAATCAACCTTTAGTAGATGCTTCATTTTATTAGCTAAACCAAAAGTAATCCTCCACTTATTTATTCAGCAAATGACTACACTCTGTGCATTTATTTATACTTATACCTACGAGACTTGAGATGTCTACTTCTCCTATAGATATTCTTTTTGTTGACTACCAATTTAAAAAAGGATACAAAATTAAATGAAGCTGTAGACTAGAGAGGATCATATATTTCTAATTATGTTTAATAGCAAAATCAACATTTGTATGTACTTTCTACCACTCAAATCAGCTCCATCAAACTTAGCCGAATAAATACTAGACAATTAAGTACAATTACATAGTGTGACCCGGTAGGTGTATTCATCATATCTTTATGTAACACAGTAATCAATAATCATAATGTCCTATACCTATACATTAAATTCACGAATTCTACCGCCTACTTCCCAATATATTATTTTCTGGAGTATAAATACAAGCTGCATAAACACGCTGAGATATGCACAGATAAGGACTTCTTACAGAAAATGTTTGGCTAAAAATGCGTAAACATGTTATCCAAAACCATATTAAGCATTATGTCTATAGAATGTTTATCTCATTAAAAACTGATACAGTTTTTTAATGAGATAAATATTCTATATTCATAGGCCTAAAGCCTACCAGCCTACACTATATGAGATATGTAATAAGTAAGAAATATCCCTGTTAAGGATTGACTCAGGACTCAGCATAGATCATGTAGTTTTTATAAATCTCAACTTAAAATAAAAATAAAATAGATCTTGACTTGGTTCAATGGAGTTCCAATCAACTGCAAAAGCTAACACACAACGTTCATTGTTTACGTGAATAATTTGCTTCCATTTGGATATACAATTATACAATTCTTAGCAAAAAAGTGTTTACGAAGTAAGATACTTATTATTGCCAACACAAAAGATTATGGTTCATGTTGTTCTAATAAAGATTATTCCCAACATATTGCAGGTAAATATCTAAAAATCATAATTCAAGGCTTATTAGGGGAAGAAGTAATTACTTAGATCAGATACCACTCGCATTATCTACATGCTATAATGCTATAGTCTATTTACATATCATATACTGTAATGCTTGTGCATACATATACCATTTTATCTACCTACACTTCAAAAAGGAAATAAATTAGTTTATAAGTATAGGCACCTACCTAAAATAACATGAAACCGGCATTGTAAAAGCTTCTTTACGACATCCACACCGATTCCTCTCGTTCCGCCGGTAACGACGGCTACTTCTTTGGGTCGCTTTGGCAAATCTTCAAGAAACATGATACAAATCCCAATTCATCAACTCAACACACAGTACATAAACATATACTATAGGCATACTGTACTTAAATAAATACGTGCTGAAAGTTAGTATGTATAAGTTTTAGCACAGTAATTCAGTGTAAGTAGGTATTAATTGTAAATTGTAAGTGCGAATGATTAAATGACTTACCCTCCAAGTCAAGTTTACGATGTCTCGTAAAGAACTCAATGAGCCCCCATTTGAAAGCTAATAGACTCCCATAGAAAAAGTATTTAAATCTCTGCCAAGAAGCCGAGAATCCACTCCCGGGCGTCCTGATAGGAGTCCTCGACGGCATTGTACATTACTAATTAAAGAAAATAATCAATAAATACTTAAATCACTTCACTTCACTCCAAAACAAACCAAGTATTTATTGTATTTGATCATTTTAGTAAAAGTTGCACGTAAATATTGTAGAATGTTCCCCCTTAAGCACAAAATGCAACATAAAGTGTGTCTGTGCTCTGTAAGTAAGGTATGTGATGTGAAATGAAGTGAATGTGACTATGTGTTCTGCTTTGCTTAAAAGTATGTGTGTATTTTATGTTTACGATGTATCAGTAGGTAGTACTATTAGGCCTAGTGGGTATAGGTAGGTTATGTGAGCTCCTCTGGCGCTATGCTATTTGCCTAAGTGTTACTTTTAGATTATTTACCTTATGAACAGTTCTTCATACCTATTAAGTGAAGCCAAAAGAAGATACCTTCAACAGATAGTACATAATACGAACACGAAGAGATGAATTACGAGTTTTTTAAAAACTGTCCGAGCTAACATATTTAAATGCCCAGTTGGAAATAAAAAGTGATTCGAATTTTTAGTAAATATACTGATAAGACACCATTACTTTACTCATTTACTCATTACATGGTGCCCTATATCAGCTTAAATGTACATGTAAGATGTAATGTAATGCAACAATCTAAACTATTCTGTATTGTAATAATAAAACAAGCTTCTGGCTTGCTCTGGCAGAATTGTTTTTGTTGGTCTAGTTCACATGAGAGTTATGATATGATAAATAGGAAAGTTATACACAAAACCTACAATATAATACACAGTACACAGTACACTATTCAACAAATATGATAAGAAATGATGCTACACTATTTATTGTTAATTTTACCTGGTCTGGTGTTATGTTGGCTTTGGCTTGGTTTTACCAACCATACTAATACTAACTAAAACTAACTATACCAATCTCCTCCACAACAAAACAGTGAAGTGAAGAGTAATCATACAAAATGGAATGGAATGTCTATCTTTGTTTTGCTTGGATTTGGATTTGATATGTATGAATGTAGTATGCTGTATGTTGTAGCTGTAGGTTAGGTAGGTAGTAGGTACTCATAGATTCAGACAGCATGTCATACATACTATATCCAAATTCAATCCAATACAAGCGATCATTCTTTTATCCTTTACTTTACAATAATACTAAAGCCTTTTAAATTACAATCTATATAAAATTACCTTCTAAACTTCTATTACATACCTACAATCTATATAGATATGATAGGCATGCATGCACAGCACCGAAAGAAGTATATCTACACATTCTACATGCAAGTGTATGTAAAATGTAAGTGTAAAATAATAATGTGGATTTACTTTTATCCTTATCCTTATATAGATACCTAACGTTACGTTTAAATTACAATACAGATGCGAAACAATGTAATCACAACTCATATCAACCATGTAGTGGTAGTGTTAGTGAATGCAATACAAAATATATACAAGCATGCAGATAAATAGTTAGATACCCTTTTTTACTAGGTCTGTTATGTACAGATGGATGTTTCTAGTATTCACTGTTCACTGTTCTTGAGTTCACTACCGAACAAACGAAGGAAAGGATCCATCGTCAGAGCATAAAAAATAGCATGCTTGTTTTGTATAGACAGATGCTCAAATTTCAATTTAACCATTACATATATGTAGAGACAGAGAAGACTGATTATATTGTACCCTGCATTGTAATGCAGGATACAATACACAAATGTATACACGTAGAATCTTGCTCGACGAGTTTCTGTTGGCAGCATTGCAATAAGAAATGAAGGACGACTACATTACATGCACATATAATAATCGAAAGGAAGACAGTTTACTTATATTATATTTACTACCAACTAACCAAGTGTTAGAGTCTAATGAATGTGAAGTACAGAAGCTACTATACACACAGGGCAATACTTTATAAGAACAGTCGGCAATCTGTAAGTTTGAAGTTTAGCACACAGACGAAACAATTATATTATCCATGCAAATATAAAATAAAGTTCATACATAATACCTGTTTGTATGAAGTACACAGGTATATACATACAAATATATTATGTAACCACACGTGAGCAAATTGTATCCTTTAATCCTTTTTCTTATTGTGTCTAATGTGTAGTTAGTTTAGTGCAATCAGTATTCAGTAAATACTGAAGGCAGTATGCTAATTTACCATGCTGGATTGGATGGATATATGGCTCAGGTGAATATCAGGGCTAAATTCACACGGAAAGTTAAAAAATGGCCGACAGTTAGGAAATCGCATGAGAATTTAATAGTTGCATCATTATTCACTACTTAAGTGTATTTGCTTGAATAATACAACTAGTACATTATACAAATACTGACCACTACGTCTTGTTCCCAAGTTTCTGTCGACTCTTCTGCCTAATAATAATTAAAATTATTTTATAACCCATATATAATGTAAAGATAAGTACTTAAGATATAGTAAATATTACATCGAACAAAATACTTGCTATATAATAATTTGCATGTACAGATACAGTAAGTAAATCAAGGTTGGACTTATGTATTTTATAGCTAATTATTGAAAGCTATCATGTTATAATATATACTACCACTACTGTATATCTGTAGTAACAGATATACAGGAATTTGATGGGTATGAAACTGCCACCAATGTCATTAGAATGAAAATGAAGGTGTGGGAAAGAAATTGGCTACTAATAAACAGTAATAATTATGTTTAATATGAGATAAGGGTCCAATAGATATGAAGTACATACATTAAATGTCCTTTTACCAAGAACTTAAGCCTGTTTAATGCTTGTAATTGAGTTGCAAGAAAAATAAATACACTCCTTAACAAAATAACTTAACTAATATGCAGATAAGGGTCCAATAGATATGAAGTACATACATTAAATGTCCTTTTACCAAGAACTTAAGCCTGTTTAATGCTTGTAATTGAGTTGCAAGAAAAATAAATACACTCCTTAACAAAATAACTTGACTAATATGCAGATAAGGGTCCAATATGGATGCACTTTAGATATTGGATATGGTTTTGTTACAGGAATCATTCATAAAACTTTTGAATATCAAAATCAATTTTCAAACATGTTAGGCCTGATTTTACTAGTATAGAACCTAAAAAGCTTTAGACCTTCTCATTAGCTTCACGTAAACATTTTATAATATGAGAATAGCCATCTTATCGAGGACAGTTCTCAGTCTCATTCCCATGTGCTAAACCGTTCTCATAAATGCATGGATTTCGATGGTAAATAAATTGTTGATAGCTGTGACAGAACTGATAAATACAATGCGCACCATGTAAACCATTAACATTTAAGTCATAAGTAAAAAACTTTCGGAGTCTTCCGGAGATTTAACAGGCAATATCTAAAGAATTAAAGTAAGAAACTTAATTTAGTGGCCTATATTTAAAGACAATGAACTCACTGCATCTGACTATACGTTTATGTAAATACGTAAATATGTAATGCATAAAGCATAAGACACTGAAAGATTAATAAGTAGTAAAGCTCTGATCGGAAATACAACTGGAGCAGACAGAAAATAGTACGAAACTAGAAGTTTAGGAAATGTCTTTGGAGAGCCCACAATTGGGAGTTCAATTCACGGTCACATCACATTTATTGTTTTAATACAACACGCAGTAGTAAATAAATTCTGTTGAGGATACGTACTGTTGTTAACTATGTAGGAAACTTGTAACTTGTGTCAGATGTAAAGACTAATTGCAAATATATTAGGTAGCTAACCTCTGAAAACTTACCTAACTACGATGCGATGTGTTTATTACTCGTTATAGTAAAACAGGAACACGTTTAATGGATGGTATATTCTTGTAAGAGTATTATTGAGTAGCTTAAGCCAGTTGTTGTTACTGTTACAGAAAAGTAGAGAATACTGAGTTGTGGTTTAAATGATATAGTTTACATGCCCCTGTGTTCTGTATCGCTTATTACTATAATCCACAAAGGAAGTTTTCCATATAAATAGTGGGTACTCGCTACTTACCTATCGTTAGCTAAACTTTTAAACTATTAAGTATCAACTATTATTACATAACAAAGATATTCAATCGTATTTAATAAAGTAAGAGTGATATTTAGTACAGGATAATGTGCAAGTAAATGCTGTCATTTACATAGATATTGGTAGTCTGATAGAAAATAAATGTAAATGGGCAACATAAATATTTTTTCTCATAATTTCGAAGCATCATCAGTGGACCTGTTAATCTCAACCAAAATCTCATAACTCTCAAAGGCGAGTTCAAGTCCGTCGTATGGGATGAAGCAAGAACCGTGGGAAGGGTGAACTTTTCCAATTGTAAGCGTTCCCAGATGATGAACTCGACCTATGTACAAAGTTTCGCCTTCCGCTGACATCCCTCCGGTTACTGCAGTACTTGGGATATTTCCTCCACTGCAACTTTGCCAACCAAGAGTTCCGAATGGGGCAGTTAACACCTGCAATAAAAATATGTATGAGCAAAAGCAAATATTATATTTATCCACATTACATTAAGTATACGTAATTACCATAAATTCTCAATTAAATACTTGGGAAAGCTGTCTAAATGATGTATCTGAATTCTAGGGGTTGGCTTGATAGGGGACACTGGAATTATTTCCATTATGGATCCAGTAGCAATGCTACGCTCAAAACGTACTGGACAAATTCAATTTTGCAGTCCTACTTATTTACTACAGTATTCTATTATTGGCCAGTCATATTGACTGTATTATTTTGCTATCCTTGTTATGTACGATTTAATGTCCAAATTCGGGGCAATTGCTTCACCAATGCAATTGTGGGTTCCCTCTTCCCTCCCGTCTTAATTAACAAAATTAAATTATTTTAACTTGGACGTAATATTGTATTCCATGTCTATTCACTGGGACTTATTTGAGACACGAGAGTTATTTGCTAAAATTGATGTTGATCCCTATCATTATTTGGAACCAGGGAGTTAATTAGAAAATACGGTATACAGATTACATTCTTGTGTTACACAATGGAAAGAAGTAGTGTTAGTAGTAATAGTAAAGTGTTGCAAATAAGTTGTATTGCATTCTTTTAGCTTCAACTTTCGACAGTTTATTTTCTTTTGCTAGGCTACATTATACATTATAAGCTTTGCTTTGTGTTGCTTATCTGTTTTGCATGACCTGATCTATTTAATATGCAGAGAAGCACGAAAATGTAATTTTTAGTTTACATAACGAACTTACCTCATAGGAATCTTTTTCGTACTCTTTCCCAGCAAATGCAACATAAGCTGTATTGTATTCCACGTGAAATTTTCCAGGGAGTAATCCGTGGTCGTGATACGCTCTAATGACTATCAATTTACTCTCCTGGTCAAATCCTCCAACAACTGACCCCGGTGGACGGCCACCTTTTGCGGTGCTGTTGACCCATTTGAATTCAGCCATTTTCCGTAGAGTAACACTTAATAGTAAACATGGGAAACTGTTATTATTATTATTCATGGTAATTACATTATTAGTAAATACTTAAACAGGCGCATTATAATAAATGTATACAAATTACAGTTTGTTAACTTAAGTATATAAGAGCAAATGCTGAATGTATGTACAATTTTTACAGTATATGAAAATAGTATATCTATGAACTATGAACCTTTTTAGCTTCAAAAATCGGGTCACACATGCAACCTCGCGGGGTGCTGGTGCTTCCGTGCTAAATCTCAATCCAGAATCTCGATTGATGCTTAGATGGATGTAGCTAGTTGACACAGCCACCAATCTGCGATATTGCCTAATTAATTGAATACTCATTAATATATAGCTATTAAACTTCTGTAGGATCCTAATGCATTTATAATCCAACTTGGGTTAAACTGAAACTGAAAGCTGTAAATAGTAAAGCCAAAACGCATAAAGCTTCATTTCTTGTGGGATAGAATATACTCACTAATAAGTATTGCACAAAAAGCAATGTTAATTAACACTTCATTAAAACCATGTACAATTTAGAAACCAAATGTAAGTACTACGTCATTAAGTATCTGCATCTACCAATACTCATCACGCCTATACATTAAAAAGACTTAATTTATGTACAAACCTACACATATTGTACCTATGGATGCGTTGCGATTTGCGATTGATATGATGGCTGCTAATGTTAATAGTTAATAGATACTAAATGTTATGCAAACTTAATATACAGTATATCTACCTATTTATTTACGAGACGCACATACATGACTGCACTGCTTCACGTGTTTGAGCAATGGTCGTATAACAACGTAAATGCATTACAAACAATTTTCACAAATTTTTTCACTGGTTTTGGTGAGTCAAAAGATGGTTTTAATATGCCCTAACGTTCATTATGTAGACGATACCTCATCTAAGTCAATAATTGAATAAACTGTGGTGAACTGCTGTAACAATGTAGTGGTAATTTATTTACATAGATAACCGCCTGTAAAAGAAACCGTATGAAACCGTTATACTATTTAGGGGTAGTATTCATGGGACACATTACTTAATTCTGAAAACAGAATTCAAAAAGGTGGAATTTTAATGAAATGGGGCGGGGTAGCGGGTGAGGGTATAGGGCGATTTGATCCAATGCAATGGTACAGAATTTCTTATTCAGGGACACATTACTCAATTCTGAAAGCAGAATTTAAAAATGTTGAATAATAATAGGAAAAAATGGGCTCAGACAGATAGATAGCTAGATACATACATACATAGACAGAACTTCAAGGTATTCTTATAATGTAGTGTACCACTACATAATAAAGTAAACTATTTTTTTATCTAAGTAGCTTAGCTAATAGTGCTGCGCTGGAGTAAACTCTTACATATAGCTACAGTGGGGAACAAAAGTATTTTCGCTATATATTGCAGACTTCCCAACTAAATGTTTGTGCACCTAGAACTATCTGTAAACTAATAATTTTGAGTTTGATAACGCAACGCATTCATCACAATGAGCACATTGGCAGAAAGTTATTGGGAATGCCTACAATGATGAAAGTGTCAGACAACCGACTAGAGGAATTCTGAACTGAACTTCACAGTATAAAACAACTCATGCACTGTATGCCGAAAATACCTACCTTTATTAACTTCAATTCAATCAACGGAAACCTAAGAAGTGGCAATGGAAAATGCAAAACTGCAAACAAATAAACACTAAGCAAGAGTAAAGATTGACTTTCTCATTCTAACCAACCAATCTATTTTGACAAGAAAGACGCGCAATAATTGTCGGTACGCATACGTAATTCTAATTTCTTCGCAAAGACTAATTGAATTTACTTAAAACACATTTTATTTGCTTTCTTATGTAAATTATGAATATTCTTGTGCCCTACGAAAATAGGAACTAGGTATGTGTACCTGATAAGTTTGCGTAGTTACGCAGCAAATCTGCTTACTTAAATGCTTGTAGTAATTACACTTACTATAATTACTCATTGATATCATCCTTATTCCACTTTAGATATCATTATCCATGTATATGTATGCTCCATAGAATTTCTTCAACACTATCACCTTAAATTTTTGCGTTGCGTTTATATTGTATTTTTATTACGGGGTAGTAGTTGTACCTATATAGTTTTACAATAATAGCTGTTCATTTTAATTCAGTACAGAGCAATTGTGCCCATTGCTCATTTTGTCCTGTCCATACAGATAAAATTAAGTTTAAAATATTCTTCTTAGTTTGGTGCTGATTTTGTCTGCTAATTACAAATATTATGTTCTGGCAAAATCTTTTGGAATGCAAAATGAAACCAATTACAGCAGTTAGCAAACTATAGAAATCAGTTACGTTAAGTCTTAACTCGTAAAATTGTGCTAGCTAACACCTGTATCTGTATCATTATCATCCAATTAGAAAACGTTAATCATTCTATTGTAACATCCAAATACTAATTATGCACATTTGAAATAAATTAATACATATCTGCAATTAGTAGACTTTACAATCTCACTATTTTCACGCATGTAATGGTAAGGAATTGTAAATTGCCATTTCGTCTGAACGACTTGTTTAAAACATATCGAAGGTTGCATTAAGAGTTTTAAGTGCATGCAGTTCCGAACAACTTGTAAAAACTGCATAAAACCGAATCTGCTTGATTGGTAGTGAGACTGATGTAGTTTTAAGTTAATCTTTAAACTTAAACCATTTATAAGAAACCGGATTTATTTCCACCATACATAGTTTGTTTGTACATTTCCCGTAAATATATTTTTTACCTTATGGACTTTTCTAAGTATAATTTTTTTACGTGAGACATAATTAACATATTTACCACGTTTGCGGGGAAGGCCAGATTCGGGGAATTCGGACTTTTATACCATGGAATTATTCACAGCGAAGAAGCTGCATCCTTGCTGCGGGTACCCATCTCAGTTGGGGGCTAAGTTTATAGCAATATGTGATCTGGTAAAAATTACTTGAGTCAAAAATGTCATTTACATACCAAAATTAGATAACCTCAAATCTAAGATACCTTTTCTTTTAGGTCTTTGGACTGATTGGGATATTTTGGTTTATTTACATTCTCCAAAGTTACGGACTCTTGCTTAACGAATCTAATCTTGAAGCCCAAACTACTGATATTCCTCCTTTCAGTGATCAGTATCAACTTCAACACTACCAATACCAAGTATCAACAACACCCAAATTCAATGACTGGTTCCTGAGTCTTCGTTCTCAAAATAATACTGCTGGAAATAATGAGTCCACTGTTGTGTACAATAAGGGGAAAGTATTTACTGTTACGAACTCAGGTATATACTAAGGATTTATGATACACCTAGAGATGTTTATAAACTAAATGAATTCCATGTCCCTGATTTTAGGCATTGAGGTCTACCAAGAAACAGCAAATGTTTTTCTTTCTGGATTCTACACTGTTGTTAATTTGTGTCTGTCAGTCCTTTTATTGAGCGCATCTAATGAGGTACTACATAGATAATAGAAAAAATTTAAAAATTATCACTTAACAATTAAAATGCTTACGGGTAATGCTAACAAGTTAGCATTATTACCAGTGGCTAGAAATTGTTTACAATGCACAACATAAAACATATATATCGTCATTTTTGGTCTCAAAGTAGTCCAATGAATGTTGCTGTGAAAGCTGTAAGTCGAGTTTCCTTGCAAAAAGAGAAAGCAAATGGTCTAAGTTTACTTTGCCCACGAATACTTCACAAATTAACTAAATTGTTTTTCTATTATAGGAAAGCGTTTGCATGTTAATAACTTGGTTCACCATTCGTCTCATAATCATACTCTTCAAAGCGGTTATCTATATTGTTTACCTTGTGCTTGGGGTGCCCGTCTCCACCCAAATCCCTCATATCTTTTTCATGTTCGTCCACGCTTATGGGTTGTGGATAGTTTGGGTATTTGTAAAAGAAATCAGAGCAAAAAGAAGAATATCTAACTTGATAAAGGCAAATAACTCAGCTGCAGCCGAAGGAAATAGCAAGATATTTGGCGATCAGACTGGCGATGATGCAGATAACGATGCACCCTATGAAAGGCCACAGAAGAGAAAGATGACAATTACCATAATTGAACCAGATTTAGTGACAATTTTCGAGCCCTATGTTGGCGTTGGAGCTGGAGTTGAAATCAGTGGAGTTGATAAGCCAAATAACAGCATCGATGGGGATAAGCCTCGTGAGCTAAAAGTAGTTAAAAGCATTTTGTGCAAGCCGTCCGCATCCAGCCCGAATAGCCATCAGTACAGGAAGTCCTACTAAGTACAGTATTCGGCACAAGTCACGCATCATACAAATTCCCATGTGTTAACTTTCACCATAGTATTCATGGAATATGACTATTACTCTGCATATGTACAATATTCCTGACGCCACAAGCAACGTTCATAATTGTTCAGC